>VXBL01008794.1:1188-292962 GCA_013400195.1 Aramus guarauna
AGAATCACCTCCCTTGACCTGCTGGTTATGCTTCTTGTGATGCAGCCCAAGATACGGTTGGCTTTCTGGGCTGCAAATGCACATTGCTGGGTCATGTTGAACTTCTCGTTCACCAGCACCCCCAAGTCCTTCTCCTCAGGGCTGCTCTTAATCCATTCTCCACCCAGCCTGTAGTTGTACTTGGGATTGCCTCAACCCATGTGCAGGACCTTTCACTTGGCCTTGTTGAACTTCATGTGGTTTGCACAGGCCCACCTCTCAAGCCTGTCAAGGTTCCTCTGGATGGCATCCCTTCCCTCCAGTGTGTTGACCACCGCACACAGCTTGCTGTTGTTGGCAAACTTGCTGAGGGTGCACTCAATCCCACTGTCCATTGTCATTGACAAAGATGTTAAACTATGCCGGTCCCAATACTGACCCCTGAGGAACACCATTCGTCTCTGGTCTGCACTTGGACATTGAGCTGTTGACTGCAACTCTTTGAGGGAGACCATCCAACCAATTTCTTATCCACCGAGTGGTCCATCCATCAAATTAATGATATCTGCCTTGTTGGTCTTCCCCTGATTCTTACCCATAAACACTGTAACCTTAATGTCACCATCATTAAGCTCTAGACAATCAAAACACTCCCTAACATTCACAGGGCTACCTCACTGCTTTTCCTTTCTTGCCTATCCCTTCTGAAGAGTTTATAGCCATCCATTGCAGAGCTCCAGTTGTGCAAGTCATCCCACCATGTTTCTGTGAATGGCAACTATATCATAGTTTTCCTGCTGCACAGTGGCTTCCAGCTCCTCCTGTTTGTTGCCCATACTGCATGCATTGGTGTAGATGCACTTCAGTTGGGCACTGCCACTGTTTTAGGGGAAGAATACCTAATTCCTACTTGACCATTCTCAGGCATTTCTGTGGTCTCTAATACATTAATAACGCTTACATCTTTGCTGCTGTATGGATCTCCATCCCATACCTCCACTGAGATGGCATACTGAAGGATCTCAATAGCACACCATCCCTCCAACATCAGTGTGCCTCCCCCCAGGCTTATCTCCAGCGAACCTGGTTTTATCGCTTTCCTTTTCCCCCTTTGAGACAGGTGTACCCTGTCTGTCGCCAGCAGACCTAGTGTTGTGTAGACCTCTTACACTGAGAGGCAGAAAAAAGGAGATGAACCTCATCTCAAAATTGAGATAGGCATCTGGCCTTGTGCAAGAGCAGTAGGTCTGCTCATACATCAGAGTCCATTCACTGCTTTTGATGAGAAGCCACTCCACTTCCAACACATATTTCTTCTATGTGACTATGGTGTACTTCTGTAAGCCTGTTACTTCGAGCTCTTAGTACTGTTGTAACTCTCTCTGGACACTGCAGTTCTCATATTTACATACAAGAGCTTTTTTTTGGCCTGCTTAGGACTCTTTAAAATGTTCCAAGGCTGGGCATCACCTTGTGGTTGGCACAGAGGTCACAAGAAGCCTCAGTTCTCTTCCTGTCTTCTAGGGGACTCTGGTCTAGTCTTCTTGCTTTGCCAGGTCTCACCCTCACACTTGTGGAAGACATGTGCAATGACCTTTTCTTGCAAGTATCTTTGTAGTCCAGTGGTAGTCACTGTCATGAAGAAGTGTCTTCAAAGGGTCCAAGATATATCTCTTCCCCTAGCAATGGTGGTATATCAGGAAAGTTCTGTGCTCTCTCGCCCTTGTCCTTACAATAAGAAGACATTTCTAGGTCTCTTATTCCAAAGCAGTCCCATATCAGAATTAGTGTTCAGACAGAAGTCATCTTGGGAGTGGGACTGCTTAGAAATGAGCAGCCTGTGGGTTACTTGCACAGGTCTAAAGACAAATGATCCAAAGAGGTTCAATCAGGGAAGCACTCAGCACTCGGATGGAGGCAGAGCCTCTGGTTATACCACTCCGGAACAGCACTATTTTCTCAGTGAACAGTTGCAAAAAAAAAATAAGGCAAGGGAAATGTGCCAATCAACACCTAAACTGGAAATTAGAGATGAGTTTGAGATTAAGACTTCTCTTAGTCTCTGTCATAATCTAGGTGTTTACCTAACCTGGATAGATTTCTAGCAGTATTTTCTGTAATATTTCCTTATTGAGGAAGGCAAGGAAATATTTTCCCACACACTTGGTAGGGAACCCTTCACTAACTCCCACCTCCAGAAAGAGTGGTGGTGGAGGAAGAGGCTGACCAGAAACCCCTCCCCTCATATGCCACACCTTCTGCAGCGCGCCGCTCCCTGCACACCATGCTCCTCCCCACTGTGCTCGTTTGACAGTCTTCTGGCTCCAGGAATGATGTTTCTCTTCCTATATAGTATTTATTTGGCATCCTGGAGAATCATCCTTATCACTGCAATTATAATTATCAAAAGCTTCTAAGAGACTTTTCAAAAGAAACAGTCCCAGCCCTGCTGCGATCTGTTTGTGGGGCATGACAAGTGATTTTTAGAGCAATTGGGTTGATGGAAGGGAGCACAGGAAGGTAAGGAGAAGAGCTAATGCAATAAGTTCCTTCCAGATCTTTTTTAAAGCTGAGTGAATAATTCACAATGAATAATTTACTTGTTGGCATCAGGATTTTATCTTCTTTGGGAATATGCTACAAGCAAAATCTAGGTCCTCAAATTTGTCTGTTTGAATTATGTGAATATTTCTTTTTGTGTAAATGTCTATGGCTTGGTTAGGCATCTTAGACATCCCAGCCGTGTTGCTTTGTTGCAGTTCATTGTATGAAGTGGTTCCTCCCTTGTGGATTAAAGCAGAAGTACTTCTGCCAAGGCCATTCATAATGCAAATTTGATTTCTGTGACTAACATGTACTTGAAACTAATCACCTAAGTTCCAGCAAACAGTTGAGATGCATGAAGTACACATGAATGGCTGAAGGAAATTCAATAAACTCAGACAGCTTTTCATATTCTCACATCATACATTCTTTTCACAGCACTGAAAGCTCATTGTCCTTAAATTTAAGGTTAAAAATTTACAAGCATGACAAACTTTGATATACCTCAAGTTACAGAGATGCTTGTTGAGTTCTTCATTGGTTTCTTGGATAGGTGAGTCTTGTAAATGGATGTGATTCTGGTCACATCATTGCTTAAGGTAGTATCATCAAATTTAATTGACATTTTCCTGCCAAAACAATAGCAGGACTTGTTTTAAATAGTCCCTGTAAATTGAGGTACAGATTTTAACTCCTCTTGATCCAACAATTTTCTTTGTATACACCTTTGGTTAAATAAGTGACCTCCTGGCAGTTGTCATATCACCGGACAATGTTTCACTCAAACACACATCTGTGATGCAAGAAGGCAAATTAAAATTCATATCAGAATTTTGATCTCTCACAAATGTCACAAGTGACTGGAGGAAGAACTTTGATTTTCAGTGGTTAAAATACATATGGTAGCAATACATGGGAAATTTATTTTCACTTCACTGAAAACTAGAGCTCCTGTTGGCTCATTGAGGAAAAAAACAGGAAATAAATTTAATAAGAAATGTAAGCTCTGTACCAGCTGAAATCAAGTCTTGAAATTAACTCTGAGCTCTGTATTGCCTTTGTTTGTACCATTAATAATGTCTTTGTCTTCTCAGCCTCCAAAGCCACAGCTCCTGTTGAGGAAGATAGGTGCCTATCAGGTTCTGTATGTCCATGGACAGTCAATATAATGTGCTTTTAGCAGAGGGTTTTCCTACCACATTGCCTTCCCAGAACCTCAAATCACAGCCCCAGCAACCACCAGCTCTAATGATGGTGAGCAGCCATNAGACTTCTCTTAGTCTCTGTCATAATCTAGGTGTTTACCTAACCTGGATAGATTTCTAGCAGTATTTTCTGTAATATTTCCTTATTGAGGAAGGCAAGGAAATATTTTCCCACACACTTGGTAGGGAACCCTTCACTAACTCCCACCTCCAGAAAGAGTGGTGGTGGAGGAAGAGGCTGACCAGAAACCCCTCCCCTCATATGCCACACCTTCTGCAGCGCGCCGCTCCCTGCACACCATGCTCCTCCCCACTGTGCTCGTTTGACAGTCTTCTGGCTCCAGGAATGATGTTTCTCTTCCTATATAGTATTTATTTGGCATCCTGGAGAATCATCCTTATCACTGCAATTNTCTGCAGCGCGCCGCTCCCTGCACACCATGCTCCTCCCCACTGTGCTCGTTTGACAGTCTTCTGGCTCCAGGAATGATGTTTCTCTTCCTATATAGTATTTATTTGGCATCCTGGAGAATCATCCTTATCACTGCAATTATAATTATCAAAAGCTTCTAAGAGACTTTTCAAAAGAAACAGTCCCAGCCCTGCTGCGATCTGTTTGTGGGGCATGACAAGTGATTTTTAGAGCAATTGGGTTGATGGAAGGGAGCACAGGAAGGTAAGGAGAAGAGCTAATGCAATAAGTTCCTTCCAGATCTTTTTTAAAGCTGAGTGAATAATTCACAATGAATAATTTACTTGTTGGCATCAGGATTTTATCTTCTTTGGGAATATGCTACAAGCAAAATCTAGGTCCTCAAATTTGTCTGTTTGAATTATGTGAATATTTCTTTTTGTGTAAATGTCTATGGCTTGGTTAGGCATCTTAGACATCCCAGCCGTGTTGCTTTGTTGCAGTTCATTGTATGAAGTGGTTCCTCCCTTGTGGATTAAAGCAGAAGTACTTCTGCCAAGGCCATTCATAATGCAAATTTGATTTCTGTGACTAACATGTACTTGAAACTAATCACCTAAGTTCCAGCAAACAGTTGAGATGCATGAAGTACACATGAATGGCTGAAGGAAATTCAATAAACTCAGACAGCTTTTCATATTCTCACATCATACATTCTTTTCACAGCACTGAAAGCTCATTGTCCTTAAATTTAAGGTTAAAAATTTACAAGCATGACAAACTTTGATATACCTCAAGTTACAGAGATGCTTGTTGAGTTCTTCATTGGTTTCTTGGATAGGTGAGTCTTGTAAATGGATGTGATTCTGGTCACATCATTGCTTAAGGTAGTATCATCAAATTTAATTGACATTTTCCTGCCAAAACAATAGCAGGACTTGTTTTAAATAGTCCTTGTAAATTGAGGTACAGATTTTAACTCCTCTTGATCCAACAATTTTCTTTGTACACACCTTTGGTTAAATAAGTGACCTCCTGGCAGTTGTCATATCACCGGACAATGTTTCACTCAAACACACATCTGTGATGCAAGAAGGCAAATTAAAATTCATATCAGAATTTTGATCTCTCACAAATGTCACAAGTGACTGGAGGAAGAACTTTGATTTTCAGTGGTTAAAATACATATGGTAGCAATACATGGGAAATTTATTTTCACTTCACTGAAAACTAGAGCTCCTGTTGGCTCATTGAGGAAAAAAACAGGAAATAAATTTAATAAGAAATGTAAGCTCTGTACCAGCTGAAATCAAGTCTTGAAATTAACTCTGAGCTCTGTATTGCCTTTGTTTGTACCATTAATAATGTCTTTGTCTTCTCAGCCTCCAAAGCCACAGCTCCTGTTGAGGAAGATAGGTGCCTATCAGGTTCTGTATGTCCATGGACAGTCAATATAATGTGCTTTTAGCAGAGGGTTTTCCTACCACATTGCCTTCCCAGAACCTCAAATCACAGCCCCAGCAACCACCAGCTCTAATGATGGTGAGCAGCCATGGCATGGCATATCTATGCTGACGTATTCCCTGTCAAAGGAATGCCAGTGATAACAGTGACATTGGAGGACCCTCTCCATATCCCACTCTGCAAGTGCTTTATGTCTTCTTACTGTTATCAATTGTTCTATTATTCCAGTTTGCCATAATAGATTTTCTCTGAGCAACTGCATGCAGTTACTTTATTAACCAATTGTAGCACCTTAAAGTATAGGGGGAAGAACAAATACAGCTAAGAAACTATTTTGTTTTTCTAGCATCATAATTTTAGACCACAAGTCTGTAGTTTTAACCACCTACCCAATAAGTTCCTTTTTAAAATGGCTGGGTTTTATCTCTTGACAACCTGCAGCGAATAATGATTGTTTTCCCTCTTGTGCTATGAAATTTATTCACCTAAATAGTAGAAAGTGGCAAAACTATAGGTAAGTTTGCAAAGATACCCTGAAGCCATAGATCATATACTTGCGCACAGATGGCTCCCTGCATATGATCGTTGCCCTGAGACTTGCAGAACTCAGGAAAAACCTAGAATTTTTTCAAGGACACCACAAATAATAACTAGCTCCTAGTGTTTGACTGGGATTTTACCCTGCTCAACTAGAGTGAATTTGGGAGCTAGAGGTGGAAGAGACATCCACACACCCAGATTCTTCATTTTAGCTGAGTCCGAAAAATGTAGAGATAGGCTGATATCTTGAAATCGCTTGGCAAAGGAGAAACCTTGCTTGTCAGACTTGAGAGTTACCGAATGCGTTGTTTCTGCAGCTACCTCCTTATAGTACTTCAGTTTGTGTTAGCGAAGGGAAAAATGTAATAGCCTTGGGATATCTGTCGTGGTACTGTTGAAAAAGATTTAGCTACATATTTTATAATTTGATGCCTTGAGATGTTTTTAAAAACTTGCCTTCATCTTTTATTCTGCAAATTTTCCCCTTTCAAGAGACATTTAAGTAGCCTGCTTCTCCATTCCTTATACCAGTCAGCAACTGGTTCATCTTCAGGGATGAAGACAAATCTTTTTTGAGGGAAGGCAGCAGATCACATCGTATGACAGCTCATAGCTTCCAATGACTGTGAGGTGAAGAATAACCCACTGCAGACTGCCAAGATGCGCCCTATGATTAGAAAGTGCCGTGAAACTCTGCATCAGCTCTCTGGTCTGATTGAAACAAATCTCTGAAGCCCAGAGTTCTTTGGTGCTAAGGTACCTTGATGCCTTTGAGAAGCTTAGCCCCCACTCTCATCATTGGAGATGACTTGCATCCAAGGGTGGGGATAACTGCAGCTGCTGGCGTTGTGCTTTCAGAGGAGCTACATTCACTGCGGCGAAGGAGGTCAAGGTCTCAGAAATAGGGCAGTAAATGCCACCCCAGGTGTGACACAAGAGACTCTCCTTGAGTGTTGATGTCTGTAACCCAAAACCAAGGAGAGAGGAACTCAAAAAAATGCCTTCCTGTGTGCCCATGAGTAAGTCTACCTTTCTGTTGAGAGATGTCCCTTCTGTGTGCTGTAGTGGCTTCCCCCTCCCACACCTTTTGGTGGAGAACCTGCTGTAGTGAGGAAGCCCCTGCTATCACCATGCAACACTCAGGCTTGGTGCTGCAGCCTAGGGGGGAAAAGGATTTCACTGATCTCTGTATTTAAATGAAAAAAACCTAAACTTCTCTATATGGCACATGCTTATACATGCCTTACAAGAAGGGCAGTCCCCTGGTTCACAGAGTAGCGTACTGGGAGGTATGGTCTACCACAGCTGTCCTGAATGACCTTCCTAGGGCAATGTCTGCAACCTCCCATGTCTCTGTGTCCCCTTTGGTAGAACATGGTGATAGATGAGCAACGGGAGGTTGGGCCAATACTCCAGTGTGGTGCACACCACAGCTGACCTGCCAGATGCAGCCTGCAGAACACAAGGGCTGGACTACTGCTGCCCGCCTTCATGGAGACAGTAATTTGATTCTCCTTTCTAGGCTGCTGCCAATTTCTGTAAAAGTTGCAGGAATTACATGTGTCAGAGAATTCAATTCTGGTTGAATTTGTCTGAAACTTTTAATTGGGTTCCAAAATCATGGGGGTGGGGTGGGGGGTGGTGGAATGTGCAGGTGGGCGTTGGAAGATGAACAGACATTGTCATTACATGAAGCCTAACATTTTAGGAAATGAAGCCAAAATTGTGCTTGTTCAGAGGGGAGATTCAAGAGTTGATACACTAAAGTCCAGGAGGCTTTTGAGCCCTACAAAAATAGGGGTCCTACAGGTCTGGCAGGGCACATCTACGTGAGAGCACTGGCCTTCCTACCAGGATGCTCTATTTATTTTTAAAGGCTTTCAGAAAGCCATCTTCCATTTACAGATAACCTTTAAACAAGGGCTTATTTTCAAGGCTAATTTGTCTTTGTGTCTTAACCGGCTACATTTTCACAATTANTGCATAACCCAGCTCTCGCTCGAATATGATAAAGGTAATTGTTACTCTCAAGTGAACGCCGGGTGCTTCCTGGCTCTGGCTCCTCTCACTCGTGGCTCATGTCTGTATTATGCAGGCGTCTGCTTTCAAAGCCAGGCGAAGCAGGGCTTTGCAGAAGAGAGAAGAGATTTGACCCTGTTGGAAGCGGTACGTTGTGATATTTGACATTGTTTCTGCGCTAGCATTGCCAGGGCAGGGAGGAAGATGCACAGTCAGGGGCACGGCAGTTTTATGCTACCTAGGCATTTATTTAGGTGGAGGAAGGAGAGTGGCAATTAAAAGCAATTAATTATAGTCTGTGTGCTGGGGCAGGGGGAGGATGGCTCAGACCTAACCTGTCATGTAGGTGTTTGATACATGTCCTGTGTTGCTGCTGCTGCTCGCTGTGGCAGCGTGTGCCTGAGCTTTAAATATCCTGCAGTTCCCGGTATCTCGTTTCTCCAGCCGGCTCTCCATTTCATTTTCCTCCTCTCTCTAGTGTAAAATTTGGCCTAGCTTAAGCTTCTTTCCCTGGCTGAGAAGGTTATTTCCTTCCCTCCTCTCCTCCCCACCCCCTCATCCATCCTCTCCTCCTCTTGCAAATGCTCTCCGACCCTGATTTGGGGTTTCTCTCCCTGCAGTGAGCTGTGGGCTCTGTGGATGCTTTGCTGTGACGGAGGGCCGAGGGCTGACCGAGTCGTGGGGAGGATTTGTATGTAGGAAGAGAGGAGATGGCTGTGCAGCGTGCTCCCGAATCTGCTCTGAGCTTGCTGATGGTAAGTGCCTGCTGAAATCCATTTGGGAAGAGGGGGGTGGCCAAGGGGAGCTGCACCGCATGGATTTAGGGCACCAAATCCATAGGAGGATTTTGCGTGAGCCGCCGCTTGGCTTTTACAGGTCCCGGGGAACTTTGCAAAGGGCTCTTCTGGTGCTTGCAAGGAGACATTCCTCCCACGACGGGCTTTAATGCATCTGGACCACTGCTCAAAGCAGGATTTTGAAGTCACCTTTCTGGCAGTGCTGATGCTTGCATTCAGGATTTATCCTGAGCTGTAGTTTTTTATTTTGTTCATTATATCAGTGTCTTGGATTCTCGCGTCCTTCTGCTTTCTCCTGCTTTTGCCCTTGCTGATCTCCTGCTTTTGCCCTTGCTGATTGTGAGACAACTTAAACGATGAGAGGGAGAGCTTGATTTCTCTGTCAGTTGAGAGGCATGTTGTTAGCTATGATCAGGTACTCAGATGTTTTATCATTTGGGGAATGGTCCTGTAATGCACTGAATAGCCATTCGACTAGCTGCAGAGTCTGTCAGACCTGCTACTGACTGCAGACCGCAGGGTAATGACTAGCATTTATCTGAGCTATTTGCTACAACATGTTGAGCCACTGACCTACTTCTCGAAGTTCTGCATATTTATNCGTCTCGGGCCCCCCGAGCCGCAGGAGCTCGGCAGGGGATTGCAGCACGTCTCCTTCCGAAGGGAGGGAAGGGGGGGCTGCCTGGCTGCCGTTTCCATGCGGTACAGGCAGCGCGATCAGAGCGCTAACACAACAGCCTGTGTAATTACATGTTTCTAGGAAGTGTGTTAGCTCCACGGGGAGCTGAGNTAATTATAGTCTGTGTGCTGGGGCAGGGGGAGGATGGCTCAGACCTAACCTGTCATGTAGGTGTTTGATACATGTCCTGTGTTGCTGCTGCTGCTCGCTGTGGCAGCGTGTGCCTGAGCTTTAAATATCCTGCAGTTCCCGGTATCTCGTTTCTCCAGCCGGCTCTCCATTTCATTTTCCTCCTCTCTCTAGTGTAAAATTTGGCCTAGCTTAAGCTTCTTTCCCTGGCTGAGAAGGTTATTTCCTTCCCTCCTCTCCTCCCCACCCCCTCATCCATCCTCTCCTCCTCTTGCAAATGCTCTCCGACCCTGATTTGGGGTTTCTCTCCCTGCAGTGAGCTGTGGGCTCTGTGGATGCTTTGCTGTGACGGAGGGCCGAGGGCTGACCGAGTCGTGGGGAGGATTTGTATGTAGGAAGAGAGGAGATGGCTGTGCAGCGTGCTCCCGAATCTGCTCTGAGCTTGCTGATGGTAAGTGCCTGCTGAAATCCATTTGGGAAGAGGGGGGTGGCCAAGGGGAGCTGCACCGCATGGATTTAGGGCACCAAATCCATAGGAGGATTTTGCGTGAGCCGCCGCTTGGCTTTTACAGGTCCCGGGGAACTTTGCAAAGGGCTCTTCTGGTGCTTGCAAGGAGACATTCCTCCCACGACGGGCTTTAATGCATCTGGACCACTGCTCAAAGCAGGATTTTGAAGTCACCTTTCTGGCAGTGCTGATGCTTGCATTCAGGATTTATCCTGAGCTGTAGTTTTTTATTTTGTTCATTATATCAGTGTCTTGGATTCTCGCGTCCTTCTGCTTTCTCCTGCTTTTGCCCTTGCTGATCTCCTGCTTTTGCCCTTGCTGATTGTGAGACAACTTAAACGATGAGAGGGAGAGCTTGATTTCTCTGTCGGTTGAGAGGCATGTTGTTAGCTATGATCAGGTACTCAGATGTTTTATCATTTGGGGAATGGTCCTGTAATGCACTGAATAGCCATTCGACTAGCTGCAGAGTCTGTCAGACCTGCTACTGACTGCAGACCGCAGGGTAATGACTAGCATTTATCTGAGCTATTTGCTACAACATGTTGAGCCACTGACCTACTTCTCGAAGTTCTGCATATTTATAATATTGTAAAGAAGATTATTTAGCAAAACACGTGGCTAAGTCCAGAAACATGCCACTGTCCTGCTGCAATTAAAATAAACCCTTTTGGTGGCATATTAGAGAGTTGTCTAGCTTTACTGATTTTTTTTCCCCCTCTCCTACTCTTGTTGCCATTTTCTATGCAGCATCATCAAGGATGGTTTCAGTGTAAGATCTCTGCTGGAGGGTTTTCTGCCTAAATGTCACAGTAATGTTTCCGCTGGAGAGTTGTTATAAGCAAAGAGCATGTGTGTGTGTGCACATGGATGTGTGTATGTGAATGCAGAGATATATATGCATTATATATACATTTATATATTTATTGTTACCGATCTCTCTTCTGATTGTATTAGGAAGTGGTCCCTAGCACTTGGAGACATGATGAGTTTAGTAGAGGGAATGATGCAAGATAATAGCCCTGTAGTACCTAAGGTTATTATCAAAGGTCAAGTCGAGGAAAGCAAACTTTATGTCCATTACTCAAAATGCTAAACATGCTATTAAGCCTCTGCATGGTTTGTTTTATACTTGCTAGTGACTGACTTGCTGTGTGAGCTCATTTTATTTCCTCTTGCTTACCTCCGGCCTTTCTGGCTTTTTAAATGGCCTCTTTCTGTTTCCCTTTCAAAGATAAATTGATGGGTGCCTGTGACACCTGTGTCATTGTTTGGGTCGTATATTCTTTTAGTTTCACTGCCCCCTTAATTCTCAAGTTAAACCTCTCCTTCCCCCACGTTTGTACTCCTTGAATAGACCTTGTCAAACTCTGGTACAGTGCCAAGCTGTCCACAAATTGTCTCTCTTAAAACATGACTGTCTGCAGCTACGTGGCCTTGCCCCAGTTGTCATTTTGAGGTGGGTCTGGTGTTTCTACAGCTCTGGCCCATAACCTGGCCCCCTCGGGTCTCCTCACTTTGGGCATAGCCCTGGGCAGGGATGTTGTGGTCTCCTAGCCCTGGGTGGATGGGCTGGGTTGGGGGTCCACAGCCAAAGGAGTTCCTGCTTTTGACCCTGGGGATGGCTGGGGTGGTGGGGATGTATTTCTGGGTTAGGAGAGGACTCATGTAACTCTTTGGGCTATGCTCCAGGATGGTCTGGTACTAGAGGCTGGTTATGGGTGCAGAAAAGATGATTTGGTATGTACAATGCTCCACTTTTTGCCAACTGCTTCTTTTGCCTTAGTTTTTTCTTGGTTCTGAAGCAGTTTAGTTAACTATAGAAACCTCGTCCCTTCCCTTCTGCTCTGCCTTGGCTTTGATTGCATACTTGAGCAGGCTCCCCTTAAATCAATAATAAATGCTTGCATAATTCATCCCACAATGAGCACCCATAATGGCATCTCTTCTAAAACTGCCACCCTCCAGAGATTAAAGGATTAGATGTCTTCGGGAAGTCCACAGAAGTAGCTTTTAATACTTTGATGGGCTTTCTCCATTGAGAGAGTTTTTTTTTTAGCAATGAGGGGTATTTCAGTACTACATTTCCCCTGCAATAGAATGCAGAATGTGCATTCAACCATCCACTTTTTATGAGACCTAATCAGCAACAGCATTTGGCAGTGCTGCATCATACGCAGTCTGAAAATATCTCCTTCTCAATGGGGCACCTCAAAGCATTTTGTGTTTCAGGTAAAGAAACCAAGGTATAAAGCCATTGATTGACTTCCCTGGAATTTGATGCACTGAATTGAGTGACACAAATTAGGAGTTTGCGCATCCCAAACTCCCTTCCTTTCCATTAAGAGAGATGGACATCTCCAGGCTATGGAGTTTCCTTCCTATGGAAGGGCCGTCTATAGGACATAGGTATCTAGTGTCAGTACGCCCCAGCAGAGAGAGCTGCACATGGGACTGTGTGGCATTTCTGGGTGCCAGCCATGATGACAGCTCACGATGACGTACCTGTGTGTTGTAAATGCTACACAGGACATGGAGTTGACATGGCCCAAAGCAGCTCCCAGACAGCAGGTCTGCGGAGAGTTGCACATGGCTTGTGCGGCCATTAGCACACCAGAGAAACTCATTAAACCTGCAGCTTTAGGTGGACAGGTCCTACTTCAGTGAAAAAATATTGAACATACAATGAATTAATCAAAATTGAATCTTTTTATTTTGATAATTTTCGAGGCAGTTTAAAACTCATGTGGGTTTTTTTCCCTGGTTTTAGTGATTTTTTTGGTTTTTGTTTTTTTTTTTTTCTCCCAGGCCAGGGAAAAGGCTCAATGAAGGAGAATTTTGGTCTTAAACATGTATTTACCTAACATAAAGATATTGTTTTCATACAAAGACTGCAATTTGCAAATATAACTGCAACTTGTCCATTCCGGTAAATGACTTGTATTCCAAATGACTGGATTGTGTGTGGTCTGTAGGACCCCTGCCTCTGCCTTACTCCAGAGATCACAGCAGATGAGGGACATTGCATTCAGCATGAGGAAATTGGGCTGAACTGTGCCCAAAGTGGCTTTGCCGGTAGCATTATCAAATCATTAAAACAGAGCTTCCTCAGCTTCTGTGAACCAAGAGGAGGGAGCATCTAAGCATGAAATAGCAAATACCATGTCTTGTTAGGAATGATAACACCTGCTGTGTTAAGATCATTAATGCTGATGGGAGTAAGTGCAATACCAGTAGGATTTTATGTCTATCTTATTAGTATATTGTAAAATTTTAAAGCTGCAGACATATTGATCGTACAGATTTTAACAGCACAATAAGTTATGATACCTGGTGTCTCCTGAGACAGCATTACTGCATCTCATGAAAATAGATCTTAGGGACTTGACCTTCAAACTACTGTAGGTCATAACACTAGCTCTAATTAATCTGCATTAAATGACAGTGGAGGTTCAGATAAACAAGGTATACAGCTCAGTGTGCACCAATTAATCTAAAATGATCTTAAAATGGTAGGGAAGAGGAACATGGTTTTCTGTTTCCAGAAAAGCTAGCTCCTCTCACCCCCTTCATCAAATTGAAATTTTTTCTGTATTTATAATCCAGCTTTGCTCTCTCTGGTCTGTATATATGAAAACTTTCCTTGAAGAAATAAAAATGTACCATTTAGAAAACAAGTACACTTGTAAATTAACGGTAACTGCTTGTGTTTGGAGGAGCATCTTTCATTTCAGGGGACTGTGTGATGCTTTCACACCGTACAGTTAATTATTTTGTGTCTGAGTTGCATTCAAACTGAGGCTGGAATAGAGGTACACATGAAATATCCTAGGTGACCCTCACTACATGGGACTTGGTTACCTCTATAGTTCAAGGGGAAAAAGGCTGCCAACAAGGAATTTGGAGCATTAACTCAGGCCATGGTGTTCACAATGCCAGTGATGAAGAGTGAGAAATTGGCTGGGCAGCCCACCATCGGGGCTCCTGGCCTCGGTGTTTCCTTGTTCTACTGGGTTGAAGGCATTGCAATGGAAGTCTAAGGCAGACACCTGCAACAGGAAGGCATGTGAAAACTGCTCCGTTTCTAAACCTTAGCATAAATAATTGGTATCTGAGTGTCATTGTCCACTGAAAATCCCAGTTTGCTGCTGCACTTCCAGTCCTCCTTTTAAAGAGGAAATCATCCTTCCATTCCTCAAGTGAAGTTACACTGGAGTCCTCAAAATAATGTGAATCTCCTTGATGTGATCATTCTTCTGAACCATAGCGCTGAACTGTGTGGGATCGTCCTTAAAACACTCTCAGAGATTTAACTGTATCCTTGCTAAATGGTATGAGGGCCATGCCCTGCTTGGTTGGCTTCTGAGGTGACAACTTGACAACGTTCTAGATATTTCATAAATTATTTCACAGGTTTGACTGCTAATTTTTTATGGTTGACGTCTTCCCTTGTGAAGGCAAATTTGTTAACTAACTAAAAAGTTACAGAGCTTCTAAGCCCTCTTTAGACCTAGGACTGACCCACACACATCATAAAGCTATGTTCTGTCACAGAATCACAGATTCACAGACTGGTAGGGGTTGGAAGGGACCTCTGGAGATCATCTAGTCCAACCTCCCTGCTAGAGCAGGATCACCTAGAGCAGGTTGCACAGGATCATGTACAGGCGGGTTTTGAATATCTCCAGAGAAGGAGACTCCACAACCTCTCTGGGCAGCCTGTTCTGGTGCTTAGTCACCCTCAGAGTAAGGAATCACTTTCTGATGTTGAGATGGAATTTCCTGTGTTCCAGTTTGTGCCTGTTGCCCCTTGTCCTGTCACTGGGCACCATTGAGAAGAGTCTGTCCTCAGCCTCTTGACATCCACCCTTTAGATATTTATAAGCATTGATCCCCTCTCAGTCTTCCCTTCTCCAAGCTAAACAGACCCAGCCCTCTCAGCCTTTCCTCATACGAGAGATGCTCGAGTCCCTCAATCATGTTTGTAGCCCTTTGTCTCACTCCAGCCTCACGACAGATTGCAGCAGCACAGCTTGGCTTGGAGGATCATATTAAAGCCTTTGGGAGCAGCAAGGTTACAGTGGAAGGATGAGGTCATTTTCTGCCTCTCTCATCTCAGGCTTAAATTATCTCTATGTTGACAGTATGCAAAAGCCCTTGACATTCAAACCTCCTTGTTGCAACCTCATCTACAGATCACGTTGACCTGGAAGGCAAGCTATGCTTGGCATGCTCCTTCCATGAAAACACACCCCACCCATTTCTTGCCATTTCACGCCATAGGGGTTAATGCAGCTCCTGTCTGACGTTGAAGCAGTGTGACGTGTCGGCAGTGTGTGACCCATACACGGGTCTGGGTGTAAGCAGCATTGCTTGGGAATAAATAACACCTTCCCCCGGGAATCGGCTGACATCTGGCCCTCTTCAGCTTCATGCCCAAAATGAGGTCTGTGGGGATACTTGAACAGCAAGGGGAGGTGATTATGCAGCCCTCCCTGTGCTCCTTTTGCAGATATTTCCACCGTGCAGATGTGTGGGCTTCATCCGCAGCCTTCCCAGAAGGTCTGGGTGGGAGATGATAATGCGCTGCGGCACCTGGAGGTCGCTGGGGAGGAGCTGTGCTGGCAGGAATCTCCCTTCCTCCCCAGCTCTTTCCTTGTCCAGCCAGGCAGTAATTTGCTAATGGGCTTCACGAGCAGCAAACAGATGAGCTGTGCTGGTTGCTCTTTTGGAGGATGGGGTGAGAGTAGCAAATTTCTGCTCAGTGTTTTGTGGCTGCTTGCTACCATGGATCAAGAATTTAGCCATTTCTTGTTGGGAAGTTCCCCTGTAGCACTGAATTCTATCTGAACTTTACTATATGCCTCCATAAACTTACAGTAAGACTTCAAGCACGGTTATTTAATTCAGCTGAATGAGATTAAACACTCCCTGGGATTGCTCTTGGCTTCCCTGTGGTGGATGTCACCTTTTACCCATCTGAGCTGCAGGACTACAAAATCGTTATCCCTTCGATTCTGCTCTAGTGCATGCCATCAATTTTCTTTTCCTTGTCCCTCTGCATGAACGTGCTATGGAAGAAGCAGACCATAATGTTTGCACATCTGAATTCTCTCATTTATTACTAGGCTTTAAAACAGGAGTAAGAGGGATTACTGGTTTATTATCTTTTTTTTTTTATTATGAATATGGCTTGTGCCTTTTATTCCAGCTGCGCATTCTGAATGACTGATAAAATTATCTCATCAGAGATGTGGTCATTGATTTATTTTTTTTTTTATGATGCTATAGAGCATCGCTATTTGTAGAAGAGAATTAGTGGGCACTTGAGTAAATGATCATTATGATTAATTGGAGCCTTTCTACAATTAGATGTAAAGTAACATATTAACAGATTGAAAAGATCACTAAATATGACAACTCCTTTTGACATCATATAAGAGAATGATGTCAATTTGACTTTTTTAAAATAAAGTGCATTGGAAAACTTGACTGATATCCCTAAACCAAAACAAAATGTTAAAAATGCTGTAATTGCTGCAATTAAAATGCGAGGCTGTGAATAGCTACTGATATGTAGGAAGGACTTGTAATATTGAGCAATTGCAATTTTTCAATTCTTTACCTTCTGGTTACGCATGTCACACTTCCATAATTACTGTACTCAGAACTTCTCAGCGTGGCAAAGACCCAGCCCTCTGGCAGGCTGATGTGGTTAGCACATCAGGGCTCAGAGACATACAAAACTCCTGCACGGATCCCTCCCTCTGTAAATCCCATGAAAATGCAGATTTTTGTGATTTGGCACCTATAGCTGTTGTGCTCAGGTGGCCGGTCCTGCGGGCGCTCCTTGTCTCTGCCAGCACCAGCAACGGCCACTCCGTTTCATGTGTCCCACCGAAACAGAAGCCACCAGCTGGATGGGGGGTCAGTCAGAGGGACTGGACCAAATTTTGGGCTCTCCCCAGCCATTATGCTGTCCCTGGCTCTCCACGGCCACCGTAAAACGCTGCCTGGGAACGGGTGTTTCCACCCCTACCATCACTGGCAAACCTTGGGTAAACGTCTCGCCTGCATCCCTCCAGGCAGATGCATCCATTTTGCCCCTACATATCTTAATTTTCTCTGCTTTTAAAAATTAACAAGCACAGATACTTGCAGTTAAAATCAGTCATTTCACAAACAGGTTTTAACACTGAGTATCAAACTAACCTGAACCCATCATCACCTTCAAGTGATATGGATTTTCTTGTTTAAATGAATTCTTGGGTTGGTCTGGAGCTGAAACTCTCATGGCACATGAAGCGAGGCTCCTGCTTGCCTTTTTCAAGGGTCATATCATATTAGGTAGTCCCACTGAGAGCCCTGTTAGCCCAAGTGGCGTTTGCAAAGCCTTGCTGGAAGGCGGTGGGATAGCAGGTCTTTCTCGAGAAACCTTGCAGACATGAAGAGACCCACAGAAGTGTCCGTCTCTCTGTATTTCATGGAAACAAAAGCCAGAAACCTATTTAGAGGAACAGACGTATACACACAATCTCTTATCAGCTTTTTACATCCTTCATGGGATTAAAGCTGGTAATCCCCAAATTAAAGCCAGCACCTCCTAGTGCTAGGTCTAGTGCCTGCCCTTAGCCTTTGAGGTCTCCAAAAAGCTAGTGAAATGCCAGTGAAATACCCACAAGTGGTATTGATGAGACAGCAATGATGCGACTTGAGCCCAGGGTGCTTTGTTTTCAGGGCATGTTACAAAAGCCATGCTGAAATAATAAAACATAATGAATGGAAGTAAACCAAGAGAGCATAAAGATGCATGCAAAAATAATTTACCTGATAGTCTTTGTAAATCAGTTGCAGAGATATTGGGGCACCTCAGTTTGGTGAAAGCAGAATATCCCTTCCCCGTCCCGGCCGTACCCCCAGCACACTGCCCACCTCTTGCCAGTAAAGGATTGCTCTCTGTAGTGCATCCTCCACTGCCCTCCCTTCTCTCAATCCATTTACAGCCACCAGAGAGCTGAAAATTATTTTTTAGGGAGGTTTTGCTAGTGCAGAGGCAGAATTTACACAGAGCCCTGCTCCACAATATTTTTCTATCTGTGGGCAGACTGTAATAATCATCATATTGCAAGACACTCAGCTTTGGCTCCCCATGATTTGTGTGAAGTTAATGGAGGAGTGTTGTAGAACATGTGTTTGGCTTACTATATGTTAGAGTTTGGGGGTTTTTTTAGGCTAATATATTAAAGTAAAATCTGGGATAGCTTTGCAGTAAATAAGATTGAAATGTTTTTCATTTTGAATAATATGAGGCTAATTGAGCCATAGTGGCCAAAGAACATTGTATTTCCTGGTAATTAATTGCTGGCTGTGATAGTTGACTGCATAAAACTACACCTTGGGCTATTAACCCCAGGTCATTAGTACTCAAGGAAATGTCTAGTGAAGGTCATTATTACTGCTGTTATATAAGCTATTGTAACAGAAAAAAACGTTGGCATGAGCTTTTCAAAAACCCATTTTCCCTGTTCTGGTCTCATTTCAGAGATCTGGGAGCAAAGACTGTTCTCAATCATTCTGCACTTACATCGATTTTCAGGGGATTAGAGTTTGCCCACTTTCTTAAAAACAGAGACCAGTTAATTGAACTGTTTGCAAGAATGATCATCTAGCTTTACGTGCCCGAAATGTTGGCCTTCCCAAAGGACTGGCACAGGTCGTGGTCTACTGGAAATTTCAGGGGGCTGGACAACAACTGGGCAAAAACCCAACTGATCCCTCATGCTGACTTCTTGAGCAGCAAGGCATGGACACTGGGTAGGTGGCTGTGGGGCAAACGGGGTGGTTGTTGCTACATGTTGAAGCAGTGGTGTTTGTGTCCTCATATCTCAGGCTTGGATTGAGTTTCCAGGATTTTGGTGATGGACCAAAAACAGTCTTCTCATGAAAACCGGCCTTTGTTCTAGTTATCCTACTGCTTCCAGAGGGGCTTCTAACTTCCAGACCAAGCAGGAGCTATAGGGAGATTTGCTTTTGTGCTGTCCCCCAAATTGCTCTGTAGGTCAGGGTGCCCAGAGCAGCAGGGTGATATTTCTCCTGAAAACTGAAATTAAAAAATGATGTTTGTAAGAAGGATTAATAGTATTTCCTCCCCTGGCACACTGATGTGGTTGAGAATTCCTTATTTTCTAGTTAAAGACAAAGAAAGTGCTAATGAAACCAAAAGAATAATGAAAAACTTTTTTTTTTTGTTGTTACTTTCCTTTAACAAGATATTAATGATAATAGTGCTTATTTACTATATTAAATACAGCTTTATGTTGAACGGAGTTTTCTCTAATCATGTGTTTAAAATAGGGTGAATATTTCATGAGGACAAAAGTCCTTGAATCAGTATTCTGAGACTGCTGGCCTTAATGAGATTGCGAGGAAGCACTTCAGCTCTAAATAGACGAAATTACAGACAGTGGAAGGTACAGTGATGGCACAAGAAAAATGATGGGGAAGTTTTGTAACTTGCTGAAGTTCCTAGCAGTGTTTTTTTTCCCTTTTGAAATTTTGTTTTGGAGTCAGGAGTTAAAAAATTCAGTACGAAGAGACCTGTATTTCCCACTTGATCAATATAGAAACTCATTTTGTCACCATCCTTACTGCAGTATATAAGCAAAGGCTTATTTGTTCAGAATCCTCTATTTATGATGGATTGCTCCTCCTGAATTCTCTTCCTCCCCTGTGTCTAATATTAGATGTAGTCTCTGCCATCCAGTGACTTGGAAGAGGAAAAAAACCTAAACATGCTGCTTACGTTGGTTCCAGCAGAAATGTTTTTGTATCATGGGAATAAGTTGACCCATTCTTTCATCCAAGTTTTACTACTAGAATTCTTTGGACAGGCAGTTGTTAGGTCATTTTAGGGCATTTCTCATATTTCGATGCACCATTTAAATTTGAAGAGCTTTATAATGTGAAATTTCCCTGAAAGCTTTGATTCACTAGTAGAAATTAAACCTCAGCTGATAAGTCCAGAGATGCCTGGCATCTTGGACATGAATCCTGTTTCAAATGTTCCGGTTTGGTTTGTCTCTGTTTAGTGTTTTACCTGAGATACCACTGCCAAATATAGGTTTCAGTCATTAACTTTCTACATTTCTGCCAAGAAAATGCATCTGGGCTCACACTGCAAATAAAATGCGTCTGTTGTGGCTAGCCCCCAAAATATTTGGGGAGGAGAGGAGGAAATGAGTGCTATCCCCTTGCATGATGAAATGTAAACTGATGTCAGAGACTTACTGGACATTTTAAGACTGTGGGACCATGTGGACAAATGAAAAACTCAGCAGTTTTGTACATAATGGGAGTAAAGAACAAATCCTATTTGAAATCTGCTTTATTGTCCATGTATAATAAAGCAGAGGTGCCTTTATTGCCAAAGCCTATGCAAACAGAATAATATATAGTCATCTCTGAATAAGACAGCAGTCAGTTTTAATTTTTAATAATCTTTAATTAAGTAAGCATTCACAACACTTCTGGTATTTGTGCATTAATACAACTGTCTCTGGGTAGCCACAGTCATTTTTTCATACATAGGCTGGTGCCAATTGATTTTTCCGTGGTCAGTAGCTGTAGTTGAGCCTGTTTAAGTTCCATAAAACTTCCCCCACTGCAGAAAACCATTCCTGTCTGAGGGAGAAGGATTTGATCTCTCTTCTCTGAGGATCAAGCTGAGGAGACTGTAAATCCATATTATTCTACTTATCTCCATGACATTTCCAATTTCTACAGATGCAATCAGAAGAATTAGGCTCATTGATCTTCAAACTCTTTGACAATTTCACACTTTGAGCTGAGTGGTATGACCCATACGGTCGCCCTATTGCTTTTAATCGATAAAAGTTTTTACCTACATCAAGATAGCAAGTTTGCTGCGTATGAGTTATGAAACTTGGAGATTATTATTGGTTTACTGGTAGAACATTTATTTTCAAAAAGAAACAAATTCTTAGATGAGTCATTGCACACGTACCCTGCCTTGATATTTTTAGGTGCTAAAGCCACTATTTCAATGAGGCTGGGGTGGGGAAAATTGTCCATAATGTTTCGGATGTACAATTAAAGTGCCATCTGCCTCTGCGATGCAGCAGATGTATAATTGATATTCATTGCTGATTTGCCACTTGATTTTCTGCAGACATTGAATGCTGTAATTGTTTATACAGTATGATCCTAAATACCCATGTGAGAATTTTCATCCTCACGTGTTCCCTACCAGAAGTATCACTGCCATCCCTAATACTCAGAAGGTGGATTCATTAAAAGATAATTTACAGTTAGCTAAGCCAAATTCTTACAGGAATCCAGTGAGTAAGTAAGAAGCAAGTTTTCAAAAGGAGTGGCTTATTCCTGTAGAATCATGGTTTAATATAGGAGAGCTTGTCGGGAAAACTTAAAATTCTGATCCCAAATCTGGTTACTTTTGTGCACTGATTTAAGTGTAGGATGTAGCTGGGATTAAAGAAAAAGAGTTGGATTTACCTTTCCCTCCCTTTTCACAGAGATGGGAACCTACTTCAGGGGAAAAATTTTGTGTAGAGTAAACCCAAAAGGTCAACTGTAACATCAAAGGAACTATTTTCTCCAGGGCAAAAATTATTTAAATAAAAAACAGAGATAGAAACCACAGCAGTGAATTCTAAACAGATGGGAAAACAGAGATGTGCTACTTTTTTTTTTTTCCCTCCACTGTCATTACTTTTGGGAAATGCAATCGCTAAAATCTCAATCAATCAGCAGGTGTTAATTTTACTCTACAACTGGCTTCTGAGATTGTCCTTCTGAGAATACTCAAGGCCTGAATCTGCTCATGCTGAAATAAAAGGAAATGTGACCAGTAACTTCAATGGCAGAAGGTTAGTGGCTCTATTTTATATTGCTGCCCTTCTTTTTGACAGCAGTGGCTTTTTTGGGCATTAGTTAAACTCACGACCGAGTAGCAATGATTGTCCAGGGCCTTGCATTCAGCTTCAAAGGAAATAAAAATAGAATCTGAATCTGGCTTCATGGCAAGAGACATTTTGAGTAACCATTGCTTAAGCCAGTGCCTGGCTTGCAAGAAAAGTCAGCTCTCCAGCTGCCCAGAGAAAACAAGGTCCATTTTATTGCCACTTGTTCCCTTTTCACCAGCCATTGCCTGTACGTGGGGCCCAGCGTAATCCAAAAGGATCTCCTGTGTCTTCCCAAGGCTGAACACTTGCTCAGAAAGTGTTTCATCAGGAGAGATGAAAACATATGAAGGCAAGAAATTTCAGACTGTTGCTTGTGTGTTCTTGTGGGTGTTTTATTTTATTTTTCTTATTTCCTGTATCTTTCTCTGATTTGTGTAACAAGCTTTTGGATATGCTTCTTGCATAAAGATTCATCTTCAGTTTTGGTTCATACTTACTGAGAAGATGACCTGCAGAGGGGAAGGCTGCAGTCTCGCAGCACGGGTAACGCAGTACTTAGGCTGCGCCCGGAGCGTGTTGGGAAACACACAAGAAATGAGGAGACTGCCTGATAGAGAGGGATATGCAGAGGGGACTGAACTGTGATTAAAGGGAGCTGGAAACTTGCGCAGATACGGAGGCAGCATAAAGCTGGGATCCCAGATCTTGCAAGGAGCAGGCTGAGCATCTCCCCACGATGTACATCTGCTGACTCAGCACCGTTGTTGTCCTGCTGCTACCCCCTTGGCTGAAATGTGGTTTGTTCTCTTGAGTGTACTATACTACAGGTAAACCAATCAGCCACGGAGAAAATGGTTTTGAATATTAGTCACTGACTGGCTGAAGCGTTTAGTTCCTATTAACACAATGCGTCAACAAAACCAGTCTTCTATCACTGTTTAACGGACATGCTTAAAAATGAAACTCCAAATACAAATGTAAACTTTTATTCAAATAAAAAGGGCCAAAATTAATCTTCATTGGATAGTTACCAGCTTTGCAGTTCCTAAAAATGACTCGAGGCTCTGGAACCGCTTTCCTTCCAGTGGCACGGAGGACTAAGGGAGCACGACAGTGGAGGGAAGAGGCTGGGGTACCCGTTTGGGAGTGGGAATGCAGGGGGAGTTGGGTCACAGCTCCTGCAGTGCCTTTGAATTTTATAAAAAAGGTGCTAGGAAAAGAGAAGAATTCATCCAGGCCATAGGGCCATGGACCACAGGACTCCTGTGACCTGCCCGACAGCTTCCCGAACCAGGAGACTTAGGGACAAGTTCAGCAGACAGGTTTGCCTTCTGGATCCTTCCTTTCCTTGTGGTCTGGCTCTGGCAGGAGAGGGGAATGTGCTCTGGGACACTTAGATATGGATCTCTCCTGAGAGCTCATGTCCCTGCAGGCTTAGTGGTGGAGATTTCCTACTTCAGGGGAAAAATCTCTCCATGAGAAACAAAGCAAAGTGTTTGGGTGTGCTCAGCTGGTTAATGACACCCACTAACTGTTCAGATGGCAGCTGCCCAGTAGCAGCTCTGGTGACACCTCATTCCTCTGAAGACATCACCTGCAGGTGACAATATACATTGATCAGAAGCCTTTGAAGTTGTTTTGGCCCTCTGCAGCACTGCTCAGTTTATTTTGTGTGTCAACAAACTGCAGCTTGTGATAACCATCGGATCTCCAAAAATATGTCAGCAATCCTGGGGGACTAGTCCCTTGTTCCTCCAGGCAGTGGGCTGGAAGGACCTCCTTGTGGGAAGAAACAAGTTTTCTCTCCTCCACGTCTCTTCCACTACAGCTTTACTAGATTCATTTCTGGTTCTGCCAGTCTAAATAAGAAGGCAGCTTCCCCTCAGAGAAGCATTCAAAGTTTCACATAAAGTGTCTTAATTTTCATCATGTAGTGCTGTACGTGGCAGCTATGAGCTGCAGCATTTAACAAAGACACCACAGTGCGAGAAACCGCAGCGAGGACTTCCAGAGCAGAACATCTGGTGGGGGAGTCTGCTGTGATTAGAAAAAGTGTTATGTTATTACCAGAATCAAATTATCTGGAGGTGTCCTGCTGGTAGGCAGCAAGTATGAGCTGTACTGAACCCTAAATTGGTGAGTACAAGAGAGGTAGCATTAGATCTTCAAATCCCTGTTTGGGTTAAGTTGGGTTTTGTCAATATTCTCATCTAAAACCTAATGTGAAGTGTCTCAAGATAGAGGCCGCTGCTGAAACAAATTTTATTTTTGTTTCTACACATTAATATTATGTTCCCCAGTTTTGGGGAATGTTTCCCATCAGAAGTTTCCCTTAGGTGTGTGAAGGGCTTTGCTGGGAAGCAGAAATTGATGGCTATCTTGTCCTAGGAGGTCTCTGTCTTTCTTAAAGATAATCTCTTCTAGCTGTGGGGAAAGAAGACTTCACAGGACAGAATTCAAGATAATTGTAGCTGAAAATTAAACTTGCAGGGAATGTGGAATGGCATCCTGTGGGGCGATCTTTGCCATGCAAGGGATCAGGCCAGTGCAAGTGGTACCTGCATCCCAGCTGAGATGCAGTAGCTGGATGTGTGGATGGTCCCCTTCTGCTCGTTGTACTCTTCCGTGACAGTCTGGGTGAATTGATTTCCCTTTCTTTGCAGTAGATAAAATTTAATTTGTAGCTGTCAGCTGAGCAACCTCAGCTGCTTCAACTCTAACGGTTAAGGTGGTGTTATCATTCCCTGTTGCACTATTCATGCAACCATTATAGAAAACAGAAATGTCATGTTTTGAAGGTGTGCCTAAGTTTTTAGCACAGGATGGGGCATCACTGGCAGTGGTAGATAGATTTGCTTTCTTTTTCCCTTATAAAGAGGAGTCAGCCTCCTGCTAGGAATTCACTGCTATCTCCCTTCCCACATCCTGATAATCAGCTGGGATCATCTAAAACTTATTCCCTTGCTCACAGTTATACCTCTATATGCTACCACACTGCTCCCGTGTTTGCATTAGTATGGCACTTAGATTCTCATTGGAGGCAGGAGCTGTATTGTAAGAGAAACTTTGAAAACATAATGAAAAAAATTAATATTTTCTTTTCATCCTCAAGTCCAAATCTTTTAGATCATTGTAAATTAGACATTTTTCTCCCTTGGCTGTTAAGCATGACTGCATCCTTTGCACGTTTTCCTCTGCTGAAATTTATAGTAAGATTTAAATACGAAGTGAATGGCCCCCTTTAAAGTTACATATGCTAAAGGAATGTGACTTATGAATCCTGCTAGCAGTAATGGCTGCATGAGAATATCAAACACTTAGTCAAATCAAGATTTTGCTGTGATGCATCTTGCACTAAAAGGGTTGCTATAAATTTTGTACTGTGCCAAACATTTTTATGTACCTCAAGTATGTGGGCTGTGGTTGATGCTTATAGAAGTTGAATCTGTTTTGCTTTTGTTGATGACTACTGGAGGAACATGTGCATATGTTTGTGTAGCTGAACAGAATTAAAACTCATCTGGATTGCAGTGTCAACACCAGAGAATGCTGTTGCCTGCAGTAAAAACAGGAGATAATATTAAACTGCAAATAAACCATCTACCTTGTGTTGGGAAGACCAGTGTTACTTTCATAATTTCTAGCGGCCATCACAGGTGGCATCTTCTGGATAGATTAGATTCAGTGGAGAGTCGCAATTTACTTAAAAAATTGCCCATATGAAATATGCATATAAAAATTTGCTTCATGCAGTGAATATTTGAACAATTAAGAGTCTGTTCACTGTCACTTTCTGGCCTCGGGCTAAGCTAAGGGGCTGGCTTGAGGATGGTGGTGTTTGTAGCCTGCCAGCCGACTGGCAGCTATGGGAATGTACTGGAACAGACGGGAAGACCAGAAAACCTAGAGGACCAAGTGGCAGCTGAGAAGTCCCCTGCATCCAGACACCGAGGAGATTCCAGCATTTCGATGTAGCTTACACACTGGACTGCACAAGTCTGAGCTCCATCAGGAAGCCTGGCTCTTCTCTGTTGTCCTGCTCCATGATGGCAAGGGACACTTATGGGGACCAAAGAGCCACCGATGCCTGAGAAATGACCAGGAAAGGTGACTCTGTGTGCCTGAAGTGATCTGAATAGCAGGGCTCAAACCTGGTCTTGGATCTAAATATCACAGCAAATATATTCAGAGCCTCTTGCATGAAGATGGGTCGTCACAGCTTCCCAAGTCCCTCTTGAGCAGGGGACATGATATGCCTGTGACCGGGGGCAGGCACATCTTCAGAACATGTATTTGGTCACATTGTCTTGTTTTTAAATAACATGGGCAATTTTAAATAGGAAAAACCCCACCCAAAACCCCCACCAAAACCAAGTTTTGGGGTACCTTGGGGGTAGAATTTTCCTTCACCAGCAAAATTCAGCCTGTGCAAATTGCTGGAGCTCTTGGTTCTTTTGTGGGTTTATTCTCTTTGAAGAAATATCTTTG
Source organism: Aramus guarauna (assembly GCA_013400195.1). NCBI lineage: Eukaryota > Metazoa > Chordata > Aves > Gruiformes > Aramidae > Aramus > Aramus guarauna. The sequence continues at coordinate 27,895 of VXBL01008794.1, forward strand.
TCTTAACGTCATACTAATTGCTTGAGCACAGCAGGGATTTTAGGGCTTCTGCAAGGTGTGGGAGCACCAGAGTGATCTCAGGGGCTCAGCCTGTCCCTCAGCACCTTTCCAAGCTGGGGCACAAGTGTGTGCTGAAGTAGTCCGGTGGCAGGTTTTTTTGGATGTTGTCTAATGATGAGGCCATTTCACAGTGAGTCAGTGAGGCGGCTGCCCTGGTTGCTAGATCTGAAAAAGGTTTTAAAACCAATGGTTCCACATGGCATTAAAATGTTTTGAGGGGAATCTGGGGGCTCTGATTTCACCTTTCTATTTGTTTTTCAAATCAGGGCTAAAGAGTTTTGTTTCTTTTGGGTTACCCGCTTGAATCCCGCTGAATCGGGACAGAAAATTACTGAACGCATGAGAGGAGCGCAGTAATCATTTGGGGTCAGTGAACTATAGATTGCAATATTCGGCAGAGTTATTGCGCTTGCCTGCGAGCCGCAGCCGTGTCCCCGCTCTACCCGCCAGCAGCCGTGGGAGAGGAGGGGAAGGCTGCTCTGCGTTTCGCTCACTTGGCCTTTTCCATTGTGCCCCCTGAGTTATCAGCCCCTCCTACCTGCTGAAGCCTTTCACGCTGCATTATTGATTATTTTTAATCAAAGGGATCAGAGTTATTTTCCCCAGTTGTCAGTTTGGTTCGTGCCACTCTGCTGATCATTGTGACCCACTGAGATGATGAAAATCACCATCCAGATCATGAAGTTTAGAGGTAGAAAACCTGACTCGCCAAGGCAACTAGTTTTGTTTGACTTTGATTTTTTTTTTTTTTGCCTTTCTGGCTCTGCCTGTATTGTACAAGGTATTTCACTTTCGCTTCCCCAAGGCAATCTACCAATAATTCAATAACAGTTGCCTATTCTTACTCCTTCATTTCTCAGTCTCTGAATAACAGACTTGAATTTTGAGGACCTGTTTTCAAGCACTGGCATACATTTTCTGTATGCCCTTGGGCAGTCTCCTTCACCTCTCGGTATCTTCTGATTTTGTAAATGAGATCAATATCCTTTTTGCAGGACCATGTTAAGCATCTCCAGCGTGCTAGGTATTTTAGCAGTCCACTAATCCAATAATGGGAGAGAGGAGAAATAAAACCATTAGCTGACCTATGCGCAGAGATGAACGTGTAGCGAAAACGGGAGATCTTGCTGGAGAGGATTCAAACTCTGCCTCATCAGAGGTTCATGCCCCAACAGGCAAGCCCCAGGCTGCCGTTCACCACGTTAGATGTGACTCCTAGCTCCCTAAAACCATTCGTTAATTGGAATCTAAAATTTCACCATTGCTACCATGACTCGAGCTGTTACAGCAATGGGAACTTTAAAAATTAAACTTTATGTCCAAACTCTGCCAGCCTGCTTATTAATGGCATGCTCATTATTGAAGTTCAAACATTTGCATTCAATGCTCATAGCTGTTTCTTTGATTGCTAATGATGTTGATTCACAAAGAAAAAGCTTTCTAAAATAAAGAGACTATTTCATGTACCGCACCAAAAGCAAATGAAAGGATGTTGCATATAGCATTTTTTTGGTCATGTTAAGCCTTGTCCAAACACCTCAGGACTCATAAATTAGGTGGAAATAAAATGTGATTTACCAGCTAATGAACTAGTCTTTAATTTTTAAACAGAATTATAACTTAGAGTAAACAATAAACATGCACATTTAGTTGTGAACTTCTGTCCTGAATTTTACTACACAGTTGTCACAGATCTTTATTATTTATTCATGTTACAAGATCAGCACAGTCATTGTACACTTCCTAAAACACTCATACCAGGAGCAACTTGTCCACATATAAACTGAAGGTATGTACTACCTTTGCTACACATCCTTGCAACCAGAGATCATTTGAGGGTGAAAGAGAAGATGCCAAGCCCCTAACAAAGAAAAAAATCCTCATAACCTGTTACAAGAAAAAAAAGCAATTTTTTTCTGTTGAACTGCATTTTCAGACAGGCTTCCATCAAATCTTCCAACAGCCATTTACTGTTTGTTTTCCTGCTGAGTTATGAAGGTGCCAAGTGCTGTTTAAAAGAAACAAATAAATAATAATTCCTTTTGTTGTGTGCTTAAATAGGAGCCTAATTCTTTGGAAAAATCTGATCTCCCGTGTCCCAGCTGGTCTACAACACTTAATGAAATTGCCTGGCTGGTTCAGAGTTTGGGCTATGAACATCACTTGACACTGTGTAGGGGAATTGTACACAGGGTTGAATTCAGCTGATCATCTGCTTTCCAGTGAAAGCCAAAGAAGGAAAATGCATATGGCTAGGGCACTGACCTGTTTTAGAGAAAGTAGGTATCTGAAATTGGACAGATTGTGACTTTGAGGTATCCATTTTCCTTTCATTTACCATAGAGGGAATGTAAGGGACTGAGTTAAAGCTAAAGGAGATGAGGCCATCCTTGGTGATTTCTGGGCGCAGTCCCTGGCTTCTTCCTGACATCTGTAGAAGTATGATCCTATAGAAGCAGCAAACTGCATCACATGCAGCACTATCTCAGTTCTAACACTTGTTCCTGGAGTGCAAGCCTCAACATCAGTACAGCAATGCAGTTTGACCTTATGAATAATTTAGGCAATAGAGTTTTTAACCAGTAATTCTAGTATTTGCTGGTCATAAAGATGTTGTATGTCCAAAATATGTCCTCAGGCTTCAGCATGTCTCTGGTTTACAAGGAACCTGGCTAATCTGGTGTACGGGTACATGCATACAAAGATGATGGCCCAATGAATAATTAGGAAGAGAAGAAACTTCATTGAGATAAAAAAAATTGCATTTTAAAAAGTAAAGAAAAATATCTGATCTTGAAGCCCAATAAGAAGACTGATCAGCAGGTCTTGATGATTCAGCTAGGTCCTGGTTGACCAATCTATTTGAAATTTATAATATCAGACAAAAAGAGGAAAGAGAATCTCCCCAGAGATTCTTCTTTAGAGTCTTTACAAACAATATTCTACAGATGAAATAAAATGATGACACTTGGGACTGTAAGTACTGATGCTATTACTTGAGAAATGCAACTGCATCAGTTTTTTGCTATGTAGCATATAGAATTTTGCTGGGAAATTTAGAGCTATTTTGCTCTTCATAATCTTCCCTTTGTCTCTTATGGCACTTTCAATCTCTTTATAACACTATATTTTGCAATGAAGAGGCTAAAAACCTGCAACAATAAATATTAATAAATGGAAACTGGACCAGGAAAGTTGTCATGGCAGACAGCCAAGTTATAAAAGATTGTCTGCTTTGACTCTTAGACAATGCTACTGAGAAATTACTGTATAAAGTATTTTCTGGATAAAATTAAAGAGTAATCTGGGTGTCTGCTGATAGAAAACACCATCAGGATTTACTTGATTCTTGGGGGCTTCTTTTTTTTAAAAAATATCTACTTTGACAAATATGAAACAGATAAATAATACCAGAAACGTAAACAAGGAATGCAGAATCACATTTCTTCAGTGGTTTTAACCAAGATTCTCACATATAAACTCCCAAAAGAGGCAAGATTCACAGTCACCCTCAGTAAGATACATATTCTAGTGTCAATCAGCAAGATGCTCCGTTGTACCATATGAAAGTTGCTGCTGTTCTGGCAAATTGCAGCTTTTCTCTAGTAGAGTAAGAGATTTACTTCATTTTGGAGTAACTGGCTTGTCATGCTGAGACACTGAGGACTTCACCCATCTGCTTCTCCTGAGATCTCCTTGGTAGAAGGATCTGGTCCAGATTTGTAAGTTAACGTGCCTGTGGCCCTCAATGTGCAGGGTCAGGTTAGCTGCCAGACTACTAAGGATGCACTTGAGGCCCAGCAGTTGTAAAGTATCGATTGATTTGAACAGTTTGGTTCTGTATGCAAAAACTTCTTGGGCCACCTGGGCACTCCTCTGGTTTGCATTAGATTTAACGTTGTTTAAAGAAAGTGTAAGCAACTGGGGAATAGTAAATGACTGCATGTTAGGCCAACCTCAAAAAGTCTGCATCTGCAGAATACTAAAATCTAAAGACATTTGCAAAATCAGTTGTCAGAGATCATTTTAAGTTGCTGAGGCTGGGATCCCTGTCCCCTAAGATCAGCTCATAGATTTAGACGCTCCATTAGGATACCTATATATGCAGTACAGCTTCATGTTATTACCATTAGTGGAGATCTAGACAGTGGAGCTGAGACATGGAACAAACAGGAGGCATCTGCTTTAGGAAGAACTGAATCTCCACTGATGGTATTGACAAATGTGGAGTGGGTGAGATTCGGTGACCTAGTCATAGGCTTCCAGCTCCACTTGAGATGCCTTAAGATATCCAAGGTATCTATCCATGTGTGTCTGGTGGATGTGACTCAGGATGAGAATGACACCTCCAGAGCTCTGGAGCAGCAGCTAGTGGCAGGGCAAAATCTCAAAGGGCAGCTCAAATGGACCTACACTCCTGTGTGTGGGTGTCTAGGATGTGTTCAGAGGATTACTGTGTGGTAAAAGTGGAGTCAAGAAACCTCAGGCTTTCTCTTAACCATAAAACCATAGGCTTTGAGGACTTCTTCTGAGGTGTGAGGTTGCTGGCTCTAATTTGCATTTGCCTAGGCACTGATGGTTCTGCAGGTGCATTTCTGTGTCAGCCTTGCCTTTCAGTCTGGGCTGAGGCTCAAGTCTGCATCCCAGGGTCCAGGGCAAGATACTAGAGCCATCCTGATCAATATTGATGCAACCCAATTGTGCAACCACACAGGGCAGGTCGGCCACAGGTTAGACTTAGGGAATAAAGATTGCTTTGCTGATATTTTCTCATTCTACTATATATAGGAGCAAGTGGGATGGGGAAATTATGGACTATGGGGACAAAGGATGCAATTTACACCTAAGGGAAAGCAGTGGATAAAGTGATGCTTCTAAGGCTTACTCTCCCACTGGAGCAGGGCAGCTGAATGCTAACGTTTCCCCGGGGAGGATGGAAAGAAATTGTACTCAACAACATGACCCAGCTTTTGTGAACAAGTACAAGTGATCCTCACTGCCCTCTTTCCTGGCATTGTTAACCCTTTTATATGTGTGTTTATTAGCTTTGAAAACAGGCTTTTAGTAACACAAAAATATGGGGCAGGAAAATGGTAGCGACAAACACATGCTTTAGAAATTGTGCTGAGATGTTCTAACTTCATTGTACTTTTAAAATAATTTTTTCCTATCATCTCACTGCACCAGTGCTACAAGTAGGACATAGCCGCAACATTGCGCCTCCAAGACACAGAATTTTGTATTGCGTTGGTGTTAGCCACTAATAGGATTCCAGCACAAAGCACTTTAATCCATTGCTAAGTGACAGTGTAGTAATAAGGTTTGAGGAACAGACATGGCTAACATGCTACTTCTGCTCTTCAAAGACTTAGTTTTATAATCCTCTGCAAAAGTATTTGTTCAGGTTTCTGGAAGTATTTTGTAACTGCCCACACATGCCTTTAAATATTGTCTCAAGCCAATGTATTTGCTGCAAAATTCAGTCTATAATTAGTTATGCTTTCAGTCTCTGAATCACCATATAATGGTATGTTGTGTTGGAGCTGTAACTATTATCTTTAATATTTCAGGAGGCTAATTGCTAATGCAGTTTTAAGGACCAGTAAAGTTGTCACCAGCAGATCAGTAATTTTATCATCACCACTAGATAAAGCTTCTGGGCTTGAATATGACATCTGGTCAAGTATAGTGTGTCAGCCTTGTGTCTGAGTTAGGGGTAATGGATACTTCCAGTCTCCTTTTAACCTCACAAGTTTTGGTGCTTGTGTGGGAATATACTGGCATGCTGTCTGCTGGTCATGCTGGTGCTTGTGAGCCGGTGGATTTTTCTGTGTTTAAAGCCATATGTGCTTCTGTAGGTGAGGTCTGTCGTGACTGAGAACTTAACACTTCCCTCACCTTGATCTTACACTGAGTCATTCAAGCTGGATAAGTTTAATCCTTTTCTGTACACAGTAAATCAGACTTTGTTTGGAACACTTGGTTGGGATTAATCTGAAATATTGCAGTGCCTATAGGATATAAATCTAAGTGAGCCTAGGATCCCTTTGTAATAGAAATAGAGCTATTCAAATACAGGCTCTTGTCAGTGCAGCCTAGGTTTGGCTAGATGAGTTGCACCCTAAACTCTGTTGACTGGACTTCAGGTGCTATGATGGGAGCCTCAATTTGCTGAGATGCTCAGACCTGCGCTGTGGACATGTAATCTTAGGTGACATAGATCCTACAATTGATAAGATTACCAGACTGGAATCTCTTTCTCCACCATTAACTCATTAAACCTGCACATTATTACAGCACTGCTTAATATAGTAGTCCTTGTGTTCTGTTGAAAGAGGTCCTGCACCTTTCTGTCTTTCCATAATGGTGTCCGTATGACCTGTGTGGATGCCAGAGTCTCAGCCTGAAGTAGACTTTGAATTCTGCCCAAAAGCATATTCAGAACTGAGGTCTTACACAGTGCTGCTGCACGGCGTGATGCTCAGCATCCTTGCTGCAGCCCAGTGAGACTTATCCAAGTGTCTCAAGCACATTGAATCAAAGCTGGGAAATGAAGATCTGGAGAAGCCACTTTGCTGAGATGTTGCCTTCATTTTCTGAGCTATATGAACTGTTAAGCTGCGGGGAAAGTGTGTGTGGCAAATGGGCAAAGAATCTGATATTTCTGTATGAAAAATGCATGTGCTAGGGCAGGCTGGAATTACACCTGTTTTATTACTCTGCTTCCAACATAATGGGAAATGGGGATATACTGCACTGAGTAAAACATAGCTTCATCTTGTCCCTTGTTCAGAGACCCTGGCAGAGCCACTGAGTGCATGATGATGAATATCTATCTCTTCTAACGCTCACAGCTGTGTCTTTGCATGGCCAGATCATGGACTGCCAACTCTTGCTTCTTTTCTGCAGTATAAATAATGAACTATAAAGGCTGATGATTTCACAGATTATTTAGAAACTTTATTCCCTTGATGCTCAAAGAAAATCAGGCTGTTAAATTGCTGTATGGCTCGTGAAAATGTTGTCCCTTTAATATTAGTGGGTTGTATTAAGTAAATATCCTGGAGGCGTTAGACTTAAAGTCAATGGGACTTTGGCTTCTAAATGCCTTTGTGAGTCCATTGAGACAGGCTTTGCAGGAAGTGTTAATATCTTCTACTAAAGCAAATGATATCTGAAGAAAAAAGAAGAGGCTTTGGGGCATAAAAGCCATTCTTCAGGTCATCTGTATTGTGAGTCTAGACCTTAGTTTCAAAGTGATGTACGAGCTGTTCAAAATGTCACTCAGTGAAAAGATTTATGAGGTCTGACTTGTTTCTCCCCCTCCCCTTTCCAGTGCTGGTGTAAATCAGAAGTGGTTCAGTGGAGCTAGACTGTGTCAAACTGTCCAAGAGACACAGGCTGTACAGTGTATTACTGGAACTTGCTTGGAGAGGCACAGTAACTCTTACCTTTTCAGCACGTCTTGAAAGATGTTGGACAACTCTTAGCTCCCTGTCATTTTCTTTTCTCTAGTAGTTTCAAACTAGAGAAAAGTTGATAATTCTGGCAGAAAAAAAATGTGCCCTTTGACTGGAAGATGGAAGCTAAAACATTTCTTTAAAAATACTATACGCTGCTAAATAAGGCCATGGCTATTTTTATCAAAAACTGACTTGTTGGCAGCTTAATTGTCTTCATTCTGCTCATACAAATCAAAATGATACTTGTTGGCAGGATGGACTTAAAATAAAATCTAGTTGGTGTACTGAGAGCTGTGAAAGAATTAGATGAACCAACTTTTTTCTGTTTTCTTTTTTCTTTTTTTTTTTCCTTCCCTTAAAGCAATTATAGATGTGTTCTGTGACCTGCCCTTATCTTTCTCTGGCTTGTCTGCATACTGCAAGGCTTGTCACAGGCTGCGTGGGTCTCTCTGCTAGCCGTGCATGCAAAGGCTGTAAGGCTAAACTGAAGCTCTGAAGCTGTGTCCTATCTTGTTGCCAGGGAACAGTGACGAAGAAGTGCCTGAGCTAAACTTGAATTTAGGAACCGTCTTTGCAATGAGTTTCTTATGTGACCCTGGGCAAGCAATTTGTGTGGGGTGAGACTCCTCTCTTCCAGTGTCAAGCTCTCAGTAGTTAAGACTCCGACTTCAGTTTGATGGAGGACTCTGCCTATGGGAGGGGAGCACAAGAGAGGGAGAATGGTCCTCTAGTTACACGTTTGTGTGGAATTAGGACAAACCTCCACTTGGGACATCTGCTTCTCTCCAAATATATTGTGAGACCAGATGGCCACCTTAGACCGATACCTAACATCTGGACTTCTGTAGGACTGCAAAAGTGTTTGAACTCTTTGTTAATCCCCATCTGACCCAGATACAATTTCTGGAGTCTCCACAGTTGTCACAAAGCTTTCAGGCTGTGAATGGTGTTATGTGACATGTAGCTGCAACATGAGCAAGACATTTTTTGCACATCCTTAGATTTCTGAGGGTTGTGGGAGGTTAGCTTTGAAGGGATGAAGAATTGTTCCCTCTTCCTCACTGTATTTCTGAAGCCTGAGTTATGCTGTTCAAAGTACTTCACAGGCACAGTCCATCCTTATATCCAAGAGTTGCTGACCTGACCCACTCTCCGAGGGTCCTTTTCTTTGAAGGTGGCAGGAAGGGAACTTTACCCAACAGCAGTGATGGGAGTGTTAGCAGATGGCTCACGGCAGTCATCACCCAACAGTATCAGGAGCCAAATAAATCAAGATGAATAGCAGTGAGCACAAGACCAGTCTGTGGCGGAAAGTTCATTCTGGAATAAACATGATGAAAATCTGCCTTGAGGAGCCTGGAAGGTGGGACCTGCAGCTAGAATAACTTCTTTACACAAACATTTGATTCTGGTGGGATAATTCTGCAGCTGTAAGTGCATGTTCTGCATGCAAGTGTGTGCATTTTGGTGTAAAGGATTTCCTCTTTCTTCAGTGGTGAAGGCAGTGGGATACACTTTGGGTGGGAGAGTGAATAATCAGTTCACAACTTTTGATTTCAGATCAAGCAAGTTTTCCCAGTAGGAGAAGAATTAAGATACTTCTTTCCTTATAGACATTTCATTTCAAATTCTATTCGATATAAACGCGTTTCTTTCCACCAAAGGGGAAATGCTTTTCTGGTCTCTTCTTATGAACTAAAGCTGAAGGATTTCTTCTGTCGATGCTTTGACAGTTTGCTGAAGCATCTACCTTAGCTTTGATCTGCTTCTCTCCTCTCCCTATTAATTTTTAACACTTGTTAAAAGATTTGTTCTATTTGCGAGTCACGAAAAGGTGTCTTAATTTATAGACAGCTCAAGTATATCTTGCTGTAATTTCAAAGTGTCATTTTTTCCCCTTCAAGAATTTAATTCATGTTCTCAGCTACCATATAGCAGCATAACTACTTTGCATCTTATGAAACTCTCTTGATTTGCACCTGACAAGGCTTCTGACCTTGTTAGTTATAAAATTTAGAGCTTACTTCTCACCAAGAACTTCACACCAGAAAGAGTCTTCTGTCAACAGCAGCAAAAAATCTTCATTTTCATTAGAGGAGGGAAAAAAACCACTTTTGTTTATCAGAAACTAGGTTTGCAGGAATTACCAAAGTTATCAATATCCAAACAGACAATTGAGTATTTTTTATGAAGAAAATATATGAAAATCCAGTTTTCCTTTTGGAAAACAGTGAAGTTTTCTGCCAAACTCTCAAATACTATACTTCATACTTTGAGACTTTAAGTATTTTACTCTCCTCCACTTACATTTTTTCCATACTGAGAATGCACAAGCTTGTCTAGGATACTAGTAGTAAACGTGAAAAGGAAATGGACCCACAGTCCAGGCTCCACTGTGACCTATGGGAGAGGTTAACAGTATAGTAGTAGTGTTCCTTGGCAGAGTCCTGATTCTGTTTTTATCTCTTTCTGTACATAAAATGACCATATTTTTGTCTCCTGTACCTACCCTTCAGTAAAGATGAGAAATTTGGGAATTTTTTCCATTTTTTCAGCTGAAAAACTCTACAAATCACAGGACAACTTGCAGGCACTTTTGACCATCTTAACTACAACAAAGTCAAGACAGGCATAAAGGGGTAAATGGGATGCAGTTTCATCTGTCTGAAGGGTAGTGTGCTGCAGCTTTAGTGCCAAATCAATCTATTTTCACTGGAGAAAATATTTTTTCATCTGTACAATGGACAAAGTGTCTCTAAGGTTCATCAGCTCAATGAAGGGTTGCGCTGCTGCTGCGATATCTTCTTGTAAAGCAGCAAGGATGAAATATGCAGGCCATGGTCCAAGAGACCGTGCATCAGATTCCATAGGAGGAGGATCAGGCCCCCTCTGAGAGGGTCTGGACTGACTCCGTGCTGCCAATATTCTCCTGCAATCCACTGGCCGCTCTCAAAGGGGAATTTGGCATTTGTGGGTAACCTTTGACATGAGGTGCATTCCCTGGGCCGTGGGTGTAGGTGAAAACAGCAGGAGCAGACTCTATCATCCTGCCACGTGTTACCTAATAAATGGCAGATCAGAGAAGTGCTTTAAAGATGCTTTTCAGCTGTAAAATTCACATCAAGACTTCACCCATGCCCCTGCTTTCTTCTGCCCTTCCTCCCATTTTCTTTTCTCTCTCTCTCTTTTTTTTTTTTCTCCCCCTGGTGTGTAATATTTGATATGAAAGAGCTTTGATTGAAATGAAGCTTTCATTCACACCTTCAGCTTTTGATTTTTTTCCTCCCCAAACTCAGGACACTGAATGCCCATGCCCTGCTCTGGGGCCAAGGCACTTGCTGGTGTTTTGTTACTAGAGCATCACAAATGCACGATTCACTCATCCAGGGCTTTACTTGCTTTGGTCCATCTCCAGAGACAGACCTGTTTGGCAGCCCATTAACCCTCTCCGTCTACTCCAACGGGTGCTGTGCGGGTGAAAAGAGTAAGCTTTAAATACCCAAACATAGCGTCTCAACTCTTTTCCTGTGTTTGGCATGTTGGAACCTTCTTTTTTGGGGCAGAAATCCTCTATCAGCCTCTGTTCATAAAAGGTGGCATCAAGATATCATTGTGTTGCTCTCTGCTAATCAGGGTTGCAAATTAATTCCTCCAGAGCATGCTACAAGTGTTCATGCAAATACGAATGCAATGTACTTGCCATTCATTCCACAGAACTCTGCAACCACCTCTCTTTTCTACTCAACACACAGAGGCATGGGAGAGTGGATCTAGAGGAAGAAGCCTTCTACATGTTTCATTGACTTCCCCTCAATCCTTCCTTAGGCATATTTTGGCAGTTTGTGTTGGATCCTCTTTGGTGGCACCTCTTAGTTTGAGCAGTCCAAGTCCCCTCCAATCTACCATTTAGCTACAAAAACATTTGGTTTCTTCCCTCTTCTGCTCAAAGTTTTGTGTGCCTCTACTTTAGCTTTCTTCTTTTGTAAATCCTTTCTAAATCTTCTGTCATCTCTGTTCTCTTGCTCTGCATGATGAATTTCTACTGCTTCATAGGGTGGAGGGAGAAAACATAATAGCTACTTCTTCCACATCCAGATCCTTCCAAAAATGCTTGTGGGTCTGGTCTCAGCACAGTCATGGAGGTTAAGTGCTCTGCTAATTTGAGGTTAGAATTACACAAGATCTTGACAATAAAAGTATACTGAAGTAGACGCATTTCATAAAACTACAGTTTTCCTAGAAAGACAATCTTCATGCATCCTGGAATTCATCCATTTTTAATGCATTAATGTCCCAAATCTTCATATTTAAAAGCATAAAATTTTTTGTTGTTCTCATACCAAGCACATTAAAGCTCCAAGGAAATCACAGTGATTATACATTGTTGCAGTGACCACATGTATATTTATTGACATTTGCTAATTAAATTTGTTCAAACAAGCAAAGTATACCCTGCAGAAGGTGCAGAGTAAATGTTGGCTTGAGAGGGAGGAAGTGTTGGGAGGGAATAATAGTCAGAATAATGATAATTATTTGTTTCTTGTGATCTACTTAAAAGACAACAACAACAACAAAATGAAGAAAGCTGTGAAATGCAAAATGTTCCCATATCAATGGCCTAAGACCTGCCTGAAACAAGCAGGAGAATCCCAGCTTTGTGTATCGTAAAAGGTTAAAACCAGAGGATGTCTGATTTTCAGCCTGGGTGCAGATGTAACATATATATTGACAAAAGCAAGCCAAATCAGTTTATATCGTGAGCACCAGTAGGAAAGATCCTGTTTCCTGTTTCCAGTGATGTTATTATTGATCAGGGATTTCATATCCAAGCAGTTATAGTAAAGCTGTAAAAATCAAAACTTGTTTTTCTTCCTTGTCCAAGGAAGGAACAGTTTTGATTGCATTTGTTGCCTTTAAATTTATCTTTTTAAAAAAATTTAAATCAGTGAAATATCCCTTTTCAGTGTTTCCATAACAGATGAAAAATTCTTTCTCAAGTATGACACTCAACTGGGGAATACGCAATAGCACTTGCAGATGCACAATCCTTCTCCATCTTACATTCAAGCATTGCATCTTTTCCTCCTCTTTTCTCCTTTTGCTCTTCTCACTTAGATGCGAGCCTCCGAGTCACCATCAGGCTCAGCTGGAAATGCATGTTCCTTTTCCCCCATATTTAAGGACTGTAGGCTGTAGTCCTGTGGCATCACCTCAGCAAGTCTGAGTTCAGCTCAATACCTTCACCTCCGGCTTTTGAGGGGCAGCTGGCAGTCTGTCAGCACTTGCAAAGCAAAGTGTCACTCATTAACAAAGAAATTCATAGAAAGTATTTTTCTAAAATTATAACGCCCTTATCTAAATTGCTGCCTTAACAAGGTGTCACTCATGCTGCACCAGAGCCATCATGAGTTTAGCAGGTCTTGGAGAAGCCTCAGCCTTTCTATTCTGTCCAGTCTGAGTTGTCTCCTGAACTCACTGCTCCGACCTCCCCTTACAGACAGCGCCGAGAAATAGATAGCTTTGGAGCATGGGTAAGCCATTTTATGTGCCTTTTTAGGATGAAATTAATTTGAAGTCGTTATTTCTAATTAAAAGGCAAGCTAAATAACAGCCATTTGCATGTGGGAGTGTGGGAGTGGTCTCATGGATATTATGCAAGTTGTCTTTATCTCCCTGCCATCTAGGACATGTCCAATATAGTTCAATACGTATTTTCTCTTGAACTAGGCACTGCTAGTAGGTGCTTTTTCAAGTCTCGTTACCTCCTGTCGATATGAGGGGTCAATATTATTTATGTCCCAGAGCAGTATTTCCTGTGTGAAAAAATCTGTATCTTAGTCTGTGAAGACTGCTCTCTCTAAACTAGGACAAAAGACAGGCCAGTTTTAACACTAATATATTGTTGGAACATTCCCTACATCTCTAGTGTTGCCACATTCTACTAGCCTAACGTGAGAACGTCAGGTTCATGAAATTGCTGCCACACCCTGTATAAACCGGCCTTTGCCCACTCTAAAGATGCAAACCACATCAGATAGCACCAAGAGTGAGAAGTGTTTTTCTTGACAGACAACTGTACTTCTTAACATGGGGCTCCTGAGGTTTCAAAGTGGTGTTTAAAATGAGACAATACAAAACTGGGAGGAGAGGTCAATACTCCAGAGTCTTTGGGAGGGAGCTCAACAGCTTGGAGAGAAGGGCTGACAGGAACATAATGACGCTCAGCCAAGTGAAATGCAAAGTCCTGCACATGGGGAAGAATAACCCCATGTGCCAATACAAGTTACGGCCAACCAGCTGGAAAGCAGCTGTGCAGAAAAGGGAGGTCCCAGTGGACACCAAGATGACAGCAGTGTGCCCTTGCAGCAAAGCAGGCCAGCAGCCTCCTGGGCTGCATTAGGCAGAGTTGCCAGTGGGTGGAGGGAGATGATCCTTCCCCTCTGCTCGGCACTGGGGAGACACATCTGGGGTGCCATGCCCAGTTCTGGGCTCCCCGGTACAAGAGAGACACGGACAGACTGGAGAGAGTCCAGCAAAGGACCGTGAAGATGATGAAGGGAGTGGAGTACCTGTCAGATGAGGAGAGGCTGAGAGAGATGGGACTATTCAGCCTGGACAAGAGAAGGCTCAGGGGGGTCTTATCTGTATGTGTAAATACCTGATGGGACGGACTAAAGAGAGAGCCAGGCTCTTCTCCAGGGTTCCTAGTGACAGGACAAGGCAATGGGCACAAACTGAAATACAGGAAATTCTGTTTAGGTATAAGAGAAAATTTTTTTGCTGTGGAGATGACTGAGCACTGGCACAGGTTGCCCAGAGAAGTTGCGGGGTCCCCATCCTCGGAGATAATCAAAACCCAACAGGACATGGCCCTAAACAATCTGCTGTAGGTGACCCTGCTTAGAGCAGTGGGTTGGGCAAGATCATCTTCAGATGTGCCTTCCCACCTCAAGCATCCTGTGATATGATGAGCAAAGCTCGAAGTGACATGCTGAGGCCAACCAAGATTGTGCTTCAGATGCAGAGTGGGAGTCCTGCCTTTGGCAGTCTGCTGAGAGCACAAGCTGATACCATGGTTCCCTTTTGAGAGCATCCTTCTGGGGCTTGCCCTGGCAGCTCTGCCACTCTGAGATGTAGGACATGAAGTCAGGTCATCTGATTCCTTCTGGGCTTCCAGCTCTCAGTGGTGAATCTCTCAATGCATGTCAAAAGTGACCTATCTGTGTTCAGGATCCAGTTTTGCAGACTGCAGGTGGATGCCTTTGCTGCAGCCAAAGACTGAACTGAATACTCTTTTCAGTGGCCTAAAATACTAGGTTTTGAGAATTCCTTTGGAAATATGGTTAATGCAACTGTTGCCTGGAAAAAACAGGATTTCACCAGGCGGCATAGGCTGATTTATACATTCCACAAAGCGCTGTGCTACCTGTAACTTACTTCATTGTTTTAACTTCTCTGCAACATGCCTTCAGACAGTCCTGCTGAATGTGCACTGCATAGCAAATCAGCCTATACAAAGCTTTACATTTCCACAGGGACAGAGGCGGTAGACATTCCAATGCATACAAGAATACGGACTTAAACCTTTCTCTCCACGTATTAGATACTCTCCATTTATTCACTAGAGCCCAGAGTGCAGCAGGTAGTACAGGGAGAACTCCAGCAATTCTCATTGCCATATTGTTTTATGAAGATTAATGAACAGAGAAGTGAACGGGAGAGCTCAGCAATCTGTTAAATCAGGGTGTTCAGGCGTGTTTGTAACAAGCAAATAGGTCCGGCGACAAAGTGATACAGATGAGAGGTGTTAAGATGCGTTCACTGATTTCAGAGATCTGCAAACAAAAATCCGGCTGTGTGATCTGCCATTCATTTTGATTATGGATTACAACCAGCAGAGGAAGACATCTTTGGAGAGTCCTGCGAGGAACTGTTTTCTTTTACTGACAGAGTGAAATGTGGACTCTGTGGGCTGAAATAAACTGTTTCATTTTAAACACGGAGTAAGCAGAGGAGAGAACTCTTTTGGAAGCTTCAAGGTTTTGGAGCTTTTTATTTTATTTTTTGCATGCATCTTTAGTTTTGAAAGATTGAGACTATGTGAAACGTGACCCCTTTTTAAAAAAAAGCCTGTTTACATGAAATATATCAAATGCTTCTTCATGCTGCACACCAAACTGCTTGCTGTAACATTTGCAAGACCAATACGTGACATTTTTGGAGAGTTCAAAATGTTGCGATTAAGATAATGTATTTAGTGTCTCTGACACTAAATATTTCTTGCTTAGCTGTCTGCAAGATCTCTGCTTAATAGTTGAGAGAACCAAGTTATAGCTTAAACGTGAAGCCCGTGGGGTTTTGCAGATCGGTGATTACCGTTGCAGGAGGCAGTGCTGGCGCTGGGCAGACAGCCCTTCACCCTCCCCTTTGTCTCGCTGGCTTCCAGCCCTGATGGAGACCCGTGGTGACATTGTCCATATATAAACCCCAGGTGAGCTCTCTGGGGTACCGGGGCGGGGTATTCACACTAGCTCAATGCTCTCCGTGTCTGATGAGCTCCTCAGTAGACACAGCAGAGTCACCCAGTGAGTGGTGTGGACAGCAAGAAGTCCTGTTAAGAGTCGGTGGCCAGGCATGGGCAGCAAAGGACCATTCCTCAATTACATCATATAAATGGGATTGTTTCTTCACCCCAGATGTCGACTAGGAAGGAGTAGGAAAGTCTCTTTAGACTATTCTATAGCAGAGGGAATGAGACCCCCACCGTATCCGTGTGCAAGGCAATTTGTTCCTTTCATTAGGTGGTGATCTTAATTTTGGTAGAATCACATTCTGAATTCCAAATGATGTAATTCATTAGTTCGGAGAGGGAAGGCATATTAACTGATGCCTGGGCATGTGAAGGTTTCTTGCCTGCTCCCATTATCCAATAAGTAATTTCAAAGGACATAGCAGTATCTGTATCTTCTCTCACCGGTGAATAGATGCCCCTTTTTTTTGTGAATTTATCAGACTGGTTTTGTTCTCCATCTTTCAGATGAGGATATGGTATTAGGGCTACTGTGGGTCAGTGTTGGCTCATGTGCTGCTTTTCAGCGATGTGGTACAGATATAACTGACTGGTACAGATATAACTGACTATTTTCTGCTTCCCTTTTTCTGCACAGTGAGCACAGTTATTTTGACAGCTATCTGATTTTTTTTATCACTCAGTGTTCATAATGTTCATAGTAGAAATTGCAGACAAATTCAGACATACATGGCTTATGACTGTTATAGATACTTGCTTTCAAAAACCACCTCTTGAAATAAAATAATGTACATGGTCAAAGAAACATTAATTTCATGAGGTGGATGATGGAAATCTTCCTTTATGGCACTTTAGTTCAATGGTGCAAATATATAGACTAATATATTTGTGTATGTGTAGATGCTTATTTCAAAATGAAGAATTTTTACTGCCAACTGTACCAAAGTGATAAGTTAAGGTTGTAAAAATGGGAATTATTCCCATGTAATTAATTTTTCATTGTCTGTATGTGCATATATGTGCTTTATTGCCTCTTCAGTAGGCAGAACGAAAAATATACACAGTTTTACCTATGGACAATTCAACACAGTAATGAGACTCTTCAGGTATGAAAATGCATCTCTTCTTTCTCACTCCCTGTCACACAAATGGGAACTGACTCCTGCTGAGGTGTCGACCCAAAGCTGGTTCTTCACGAGGTGAGAATGAAAACTAGGGTATTTGTCTGCAATTAGTTCTGTATTTTGTGTTGAATGATGTAGCATTAGCAAACAAAAATCAAAGCACCCCTTTACACCTGCTTGAACCCTGGGTCCTCTAGATTCAATCATCTCTTTATATTTGTTGATATATATACTATATATAAATATGATGATATATAAATATGATACATTTTTTAAGCCTTTGAGTTCACATCAGATGATGTATTTCCATTTTTTTACCTGTAGCAAGTAATGAAAGGAGGGAACTGTGAATATCTGAGTTACTTGCTGAAGAAATATGTTGTTCTGACCCATTTTATAAGAGATGTATCAAAATAAAGTCACAGCAGACTTGAGTGACCTGTGAGACTCCCTGTAGATTGGACTGTCTTTGGTGACTGCTTTGAACTCATATGTTATTGATTTGAATGCCATCTTCAGATTTAACATAGTCTTCAGAAGACAATTCAACTTCTTCAATAATATTTTTGTGTTGAGAGCAATGCTTAGTTTCACAGAGGAATCATTTTGCAGAGAGAGATGGCAAATGTTAACCTTTAAACGCATGATGATTTATCCCCTAATTCATTGCAGACTTCTACTCATTAGCATCAGGGCTGTTATATTCATAGGTTATTGCTGTTACTGGATACACTGATGTTTCTAGACACAAGCCCTTTAGAATTGGGCACAAAGATAAGTTGGCAGAGGTGTAGAACTGGCCGTGCATGGTCATTCCTACCTTTCTCTGATGCGTCTGGTACCAAGCACACTGAACACAGTAGGTTTGCAGTATGATCGATGATTGATCTTAACAAGTAAAGAGCTTCCAGTTTCCTTTGTCTTTCTCTTCTTTTGCTGAAGAAAAGAAAATAGTACTGTATCTACTGTAAAATAGATCAATGTGGTTTTTAGGTATAGCTTCCAGAGAAATTATATACATTTTTTGATGGCTCTAGCTGTTGCTTATAGGAAATCTTTGAAATAGATTTAACATTGCTGTAGCATCTGTCTCCCTCTGAAATTCCGCACGCCTTGCTGCAGACCTCAGATGCAGCGTTGTGTGTTCCCCAGGTGAACGGGGCTGATTCCAAACCCTGATCATGTTTCCATTTGCACTTGTAAGGGGTGGCAGTTCATCTATCAATCACCCTCTGCCACCTTGTCTCTCTTCAGAAGTCAAGCCTTTGATACCTCTTTCCAAGTAAGCCCATGGGAACTCTGAAAACCCTTCTTTGAATATGCCCAAAGGATATTTGAGATTTTTTTTTATTGCACTTCATAGCCCAAATGAAAAAACTATCTAACAGATGATCATATATGCCTTAGACAGGTTACTGACTCTGATCTGCCATTCTCCATTTTCATATGACCTTTTCAAGAAAAATCAGGATGTCAGGAACTCTAATGATAATAGCTAGGGGTCTTCCAGCAAGTGGGCACAACGTAATAAGCTATTAGGTAAAGTACTCACTGCAATAACTTTTATCTGATCAGTGACAATGGTTTAAATGGTTTCTTCTCTCCTCATCATATGCCTCCCATTTGGATGTCCTAAATCAAGAGAACAAGTTCATTAGAGAAAAAAAGAGGCAGAAGTCCAGGCTTCTTTGACTATGAATAAAGTCTGTGCAGTAAATTGGAGCAGCAGGAGGAAGAGAATCACAATTTGATTTGCAAATTGACTCCCTTCCACTCCCATTTGCAGAAATAAGGCCCATATGCCCAGTAAGCAATTGCTGCTCAAGGTAAAGCTCTGCACCGCAGAGGGTTTCTTGGCAGCAAATGAAAGGAGCATTGCCACTCTGTTACGTATGCCAGCTCTAATAAATCTGTGGATTAGTTTCCTGGCTGCCACAATTGAGCCAACTCAAAACCATATGGTTCTCCTTTCTTCAACATTGCCATTCGAAAGGAGCTCGACCGCCTCCCTTCCAGACTCATTTTTGTTCTGAGGAGAGCTCCGCAACAATAAGGAATCATAAATATAGGCGAAGTCTGTGAGTTTATTTATCCCTGTTGCCTAGTCCGGCTGATGGTATGAGATAAGAATTGCATTTTATTGGTCTTCTTGCAATTTCCTTCTGTTTACAGTCTGCCCTCTGGTTCTCTTTATGAATTGGAGTGTGGCACAGCGTGTTCATCTGGCTTATTTATTTGCAAGGAAGAGTCCCTGGGACGTATTCTGAATCATACTTGTTATAATCCTAGAGAGTCTTATGAAACAGTTTAGTGGTTCTTGGGCTGAAAATGAGATTTTGGTTCAGGGATATATTATTTATTCTATTTTTCCCAAGTCTCAAAGATACACTCCTACCCGTTAAGCACTAATCTCCTGTAAATGTGCTGGGGCCTGACCCAGCTGCTGTTCTTTTACGGGTAGCTCTCACTTCTACAAATAGTCTCCATCAGCTGATGGGACAACTCCCTTCTGTGAGCGAGAGATACAGGACAAAGCCAGAGGAAAAGACCGAGTTACAATGGGGGATGCTTAATCTGTTCATCTGCAAGGACAGGTGTAGCTTCGCTCTTGAACTACGATAGTTCAAAACCTTTTCTGTTAACCCGAATATAATTGACAATTCAAGAAATAGAAAAAAGTCTGTATTTAGTCCTAGTTCTGTAGTCGCTTAACTTTTTTGGGTAGTGTTGTAACAGCTTTAGTTCAGGCTTTCTTTTCTTTTTTCTTTTCTTTTCTTTTCTTTTCTTTTCTTTTCTTTTCTTTTCTTTTCTTTTCTTTTCTTCTCTTCTCTTCTCTTCTCTTCTCTTCTCTTCTCTTCTCTTCTCTTCTCTTCTCTTCTCTTTTCTTCTCTTTTCTTCTCTTTTCTTCTCTTTTCTTCTCTTTTCTTCTCTTTTCTTTTTTCTTTTTTCTTTTTTCTTTTTTCTTTTTTCTTTTTTCTTTTTTCTTTCTTTCTTGTAAGAAAAATTTAACCTAAATGTTGATACCAAAATAATCTCCAGACTGAATATAGCTATACAGGAAAGTTACTTACTCTCCTTTCCAGATTCCTGCATGCGAAATAAAGCCTCTTTATAGCAACATAAGTGTCTCCACATTGGAGGGCTTGTACACTTTGACCTAAATCAATACCATTAAAGTAGTTCAATGCTTTTATGGAAACAAAGGCATTCTTTAGAGGGGCAGCAACAGATTTCATTAAAGTTGCTGTGTTTTCACCAAGAAATCACTGTACAAACCGTTTTCTGTTTTGCCTGGGTTATGTCTCTCCTCTCACCTCTCATTTTGTTGGGTTCGATTCCTTTTTTCAGGCTGATCAAGATGCATCACTCTAAAGAATGCTTTCTCTCCATAATATAGTAGGAAAATAACTGTAGATTTCTAATTTTTTTCCCCCTCTCTCACCCATGGTTTTGGATATGAGATAAGCAATGAGTTACCGTCTCTCCAAGCAGTGTAATAGAGTCAGAGGAGCCTTAGAAGGTGAAGTGGAAAAAGACAGCCCAGCTTTGATTCTCCTGGCAGGCAATTTTACTAATTCAGAGCCTAAGCTCAGTACCCAAATCCTCCTTCTGACTCCTTCGGATATACAGTAGGTTTGTATTTGTCCAAAGCACTCAGTCTAAAATACAGGCTTTTTCCAGGAAGAAACGGCTTTTTCCTTCTGTTGTCTGATACCATCTGATGAACGTGAGGCCTAGACTCACCAGAAGATTACCTTCAGCTGAACGGTTGTTTGTATTTTTGTCATTTGTCACTGGACTCTCGGTTTTGGGCACTGCTACAAAATCAGTGATGCATTATCTGAGGATCCTGCTGGCAAAGGGATGGCCTTGTGCTGAGGATGCCGGGATGCGGCTTGCAGGAATTCCCCTTTCTGCCACCTGATGCCTGTATGGTCTTTGTCAAATTTACATCAGCTATTTCCTTTTTCTCAGCATTTGTTAGTATTAATTGACCTTTTTCTGCTTATATTGTAAGCCTATTGGAGAAACAGTTGCTTACTCCTCTGTAAGTACCTTGTACACACAAGTCTAAGCTGCGGCTTCCACATGCTACAAAATACACATAAAAGATTCAGATTTGTCTTTACTATTTCCCCTAAAATGCCTTGGTCTCTTATAACTAAAGCTCCCAGCAAATGGTTAAACTACAAGGACTGAAACTGAAGGCCTGAACTTCTGTGTCTTGGACACCCCAAAAGGGAAAAAAAACAAAACCCACAAATAAGAGGAGTGTGGATAAACTGAAACAACAACGGAAAAAGCTGACCACGTGACAGGTGGGAGACAACACAGGGAAAGTGGGAGAGATTGGTCAAATTGCTCTGGAGAAGACTGGAAGTCTGGCCTCACTGGGTGGTCTTGCCAGCTCTGTGGTCCCAGTGGGGTCTCACCCTCCCGTCAGGAGCAGACCTGAGGCAGAAGTAGGAATCATTTCAGCCCCAAACTCAATTTTGCAGCCTGTTCAGTTTTAGTTGTCCTTGTTTCATCTCCAGGTGCAGGGGGAATAGTGAGACAGGCAACCTGTGTAGCTCATGGCTGCTGTCAAATGCAAATTGTTCCTTTGGAATGGAGCATCCCTCTGCAAACCTGCCTCCTCCGGAGTCCTCTCCTGCACCGCTAATGCATCATGTTCCTTGGTTAATTCAGACAGCAGGGTACCAACCCTCCCCCATTACGCACATCAGAGCTGTTATCACTTCCTCAGGGACAGCCTATTGCTTTGGGGCAGATATAAACTCTTTAAGGCAAATATATGGGACCAAATCCATCCCTGGTGCAATTCCATTGAAGTCACTGGGGTTTTACACCTGAGACAGATGTGAAGCCTATTGCATAAAGGCAGAGTTTTATCCATCTCCCTTTCATTTAACTCTCTATGAATTTGAAATGAGCTCCTCTGCTCATGACTTATTTATGCTGAGCCATGCATTTAAACTCTGGGGTTTCTTTTTTAAAAGATTATGTCCCTTTACACTATTGTTCCTAGTGGAGGCACTCAAATGATTAGCCAGCAAAAAGAAAATGTTGTGGGATAGCATCAGCTGACACTCTCCATTCTCCCACTGAAACACAATAAAAGGGACTGCACAGTTTGGATTTCTTTTTTTCCCTTAGCTCTCCAAGGAAGAAACTTTCATCATTAATGGGGAGGCTGTTGTACATGAAAGGGGAACAGCATCTTGCAAAGCTGTCCTCAAAACTCTAAACACAGGTTCATGGCAACATCACTGAAATGCTCTCAGCTGATCTCACAGTGTATTTTTCTTACTATAGTGGATTTTTCAGGTAAGGCAAACGGTTGCAGAGACACAGATACAGGTTCAAAACAACCTTTAGGCCTCCTGTTATCTATGAACTTGCAAAGTGGGAGTCTTTCATCCCCTTTTCCTTCCACCTGAGCTCAGATAGATACTGGCTTACAGAGGAATATTTCTCTTCAACAGAAGGAGCCAAATAAATATTGAATAGGAGTGAAGATTGGGCGATATGTATGAATATAAAGAAAGGCTTCTGGTACAAGTGCATGGCTTTGCATGGATGTGATCTCCTTGATCTGCATGCAAAGTCCAATTTCAGCACACTTCTCCCGCCAAGCAGAATCCCGTAATCCTTCTCACCAATCCTCCCTTCTCAGGAGTCAATACATTTTGAAGGAATTATTTTGTGTTCCATTTTTACAATTTGGGCAGAGCTATTTCAGGAGTTGAAAAGAAATCCCAGCATTTAACTATGCTCCAGAACCGTAAGAAATGTAGTGTCTTTGTCTGGGAGTGCCCCAAAGACAACCATTTGACAATGGCTTCTTCTGAAGAGGTATCTCCCAAAAAGCATCAGAGCAAAACTGCTCAAGCCAGGTGTCTGTACTGCCTTCTGTAAACTGGCTGAGATTCATCCATGTAACGGTAAGCCTTGGTCTGGCTGTTCACATATGTTACTTGTGTGTTGTAGGGATGTTGAAGGTCTTCCAGACATCTCTTAAATGGTGGTGTGTGCCCACCATAGGACCACAAATTTTCTGCTGCTTGGCAGCTGTCAGGAAAGAGAAACAACAATGCAACAATGAGAAAGGGTTTTTTTCTGAACATATCAGCAAGCATTGCTATGGACAGCATGGCAGGAATGAGTTCTCAAGTTGTATAAGTCAGGATGAAGTCTTACCAAATATATTCAGGGGCTTAGCACAGAGGTGAAGCTTTTTATAAGAAGAGTGGGATAGACAAGAGCAGAAACTTGGACAACCATGTGGAATAAAACTTGGGAAATAAGTCAAGTAGGAAGACAGATTTCTGTAGAACTTCAGTATTTTGACCAAAGCTGGAAGCTTGATGCCATCCAGATGGACCATGACAGGCTTGAAAGTTGGGCCCGTGTGAACCGCATGAAGTTCAACAAGGCCAAGTGAAAGGTCCTGCACATGGGCTGGCGCAATCCCAAGCACAACTACAGGCTGGGCAAGGAATGGATTGAGAGCAGCCCTGACGAGGAGGACTTGGGGGTATTGATTGATGAAAAGCTCAACATGAGCTGGCAGTGCGCACTTGCAGCCCAGAAAGCCAACCGTGTCCTGGGCTGCATGAAAAGAAGTGTGACCAGCAGCTCAAGGGAGGGGATTCTGCCCCTCTGCTCTGCTCTCATGAAACCCCACCTGGAGTACTGCATCCAGCTCTGGGTCCCCAGTACAAGACAGACATGGAGCTGTTGGAGAGAGTCCAGAGAAGGGCCAAGAGGATGATCAGAGGGCTGGAGCACCTCTCCTATGAGGACAGGCTGAGAGAGTTGGGCTTGTTCAGCCTGGAGAAGAGAAGGCTCTAGAGAGACCTTAGAGTACTGCCAGTACCTGAAGGGGGCCTACAGGAAAGCTGGAGAGGGACTGTTTACAAGGGTATGTAGTGATAGGACAAGGGGTAATGGCTTTAAGCTGAAGGAGGGTAGATTTAGATTAGATGTTAGAAATTCTTCCCTGTGAGGGTGGTGAGGCACTGGCACAGGTTGCCCAGAGAAGCTGTGGATGCCCCATCCCTAGAAGTGTTCAAGGCCAGGTTGGATGGGGCTTTGGGCAACCTGGTCTAGTGGAGGGTGTCCCTGCCCATGGCAGGGGGGTTGGACCTAGATGATCTTTGAGGTCCCTTCCAACCCGAACCAGTTTGTGATTCTATGATTCTCTGTTAGCGAGCTTGGCGAGGCTCATTGGGATGCTGAGCAGGGAAATAATCTGACCCAATGTAGTCTCGACAATATATATATGCTTACATGTGTGCTATTTGTCTCAACACCTTGTATTATCAGAGGAGAGAAACAGATGTTTCTAGGACTTGACTCATCTCATCCCAATTTAGCTAAAATAGGACGAGACGGTTCATGACCTAAACACGCCTGTTTCCATTAAGAGAAGGGAGCCCAGGCAGTCGGCTTGAATGAGGTGTCTCATCTGGGAACAGCCCTTTCCAGACTTGTGTTTCAAAATTTTCTTTTCTTTATTCAATGAAATTTGTGGAGAAAATCAGGTTATGAGCATCCTGGCTTGTGCCAGAGGCCACAGTGGCTAGTTTAAACGTGTGCAAGGCGTACTTTAAATAATGACATTTGTATTTACACATGACTCTGGGAAATAGCTTTATCTCATCCTTTAAATGTCTCTCTCTATAAGAAGCTGCATCTTTGCTGACAAAGAGACGATTTAGTGGGTGTTTAGTGTAACTGATTATCTGCTGATTCAATCAATTATGTGAACCTGGAGCCAAAGAGAACATTATGTGGCTTTATGCTAGTATTGCAGCTGCTCAGTTGCTCGACCCTGTGACATGTTTGCTAGCTGGTGTAAATATTTACATCTGTCAGAGAAACCTGTCCTGGTCCCTACTGCCAAATTGTTCTGCTGCAGAGACTGAAATCTTTCTTATTGGTTTGCATAAGGGCAAGCACAACCTGTTCAGAATACAGGTGGAATAAATTGGCTGGATGGAAAAAGAAATATTTGAAAAAATAAATGCTGCAATACAACTGAAAAGGTTTCCAAGGTGGAGCCTCTGCAAAGCCTGCTCGTGCCGTTAGTGGCCTTTCTGTCCTGTCTTTACAGAGGCACCTTTTGTACTGAAGTTGCTTTCCCAGTTGCAAAGCAAAGAAAATGAGGCTGACAGCGATCCTGTGTGGAGTAAATTGCAAAGGCAGATATCGGTGAGGAAAACGACGAGCAATTCTGCATCAGAAAGGCCTTGGAAAGTGAAATTCCTTCTCTGCAGCAGATACTTGTCTCTGTGCAGAACAAACAGCGCAACCACGCAGGGGATCTGACCAGCTGCTTCAGTTACGGTGACCTTTCGCAAGCGATGGCCGACACGGAGACTTTAGCACAGCAATTCTTGGTGCGTTTCACTTCAACCACCTGGAGAGTGGGGCAGAAATATTCATAATGTATATGTTACTGTAGGTGCTTGCTTCGGGCTCATTATCACCCACCAAAACAGAGCACGGTCAAATGCATTTCCTTCCGGAGACTTGTTAATGCCTGAAAGCTGGGTTTGGTTGGTTGAAATCTGGGTGGTTGAGGTTAAGGCTGAGCCTGACCTCATCTCCCTGCCTGACTTCATCCTCCCCGCTGCCTGAAGAACGAGGGAGATCACAGGAGTTGCCGCTCTGCCCCAGATGTCCTTTCCGGCACCGCCGGGTCTCTCTGGCGCCCGGGTGGTTGCTCCACAGCCCTTGCTCCCGACAGCGGAGAGGAGGTGGCACTGGCGCGGTCCATGGCAGGGGGTGAGGAGCAGCCCTCGCATCACCCGGCTGCAGGAGGACCTCCTCAGCCCCGCAGTCACTTTTGGGGGCACAGCCTTTAGGAAGTGATGTCCCTGCTTTTCCTAATCAGAACCAAAAGCCTCCAGTGCTGGCATTTCCAAAGCTCTGATTTCACTGGCAAAAATCAGAGCAGTTCGTCAGACGTGTTTGGAAGGAGTGGCTGTGCCTGATGGAGATGTGATGCATGGACTCGGCGTACCTTTGGGTCTGACCGGGCAGCGCTGGGTGAAGTGGGACTCGTGCTGTGGGCTGACACGGGACAGCTGGCAATTTTGGCAGCTCACTGCTGGAAAATGGCTTATCTGTTTGTCTTTCGGTTCCTCCATTCTGTCTGTCTGTCTGCCCTCATAGTGTCTCAGGCTGTAAATCCTTTAAGTGAGGAAAAACTTTAAAAAAAAAAAATCTTTCTAGTGTGGTAGCAGCATGGCAGCTGCTCCATGCCAGCTGCTCCTAAATACTGTGATAACACAAATAAATAATTGAGCGTAGGGTCACTCATATAAATGGAGGCCAAAATCAGCGTCTATCTTAGCTCTGTGTCTTAACTGGCTTCACTTCTCAATTACCCTGAGGAGACTGAGAGAGAGGAAAAGAAAAAAGCACAGTACAACTGTTAAAATAAAGCTGTTTTACTGTAAAGACATAATGCATTAGTTGTCATAGACTGGGAAGAAGGGGTCATTCTGTGTTTGGAGTTGAATTTTTAATGCTCACAAGCTGACAAGCATAGGTAAATGCTGGAGAAAGTCACATGGCAGCACAGCCTGGAAAGAGACTCCTTTTGGGGGGATGTGAGAAAGCATCAAAAAAACCTTAGCACATTGGTTTTGAATTTCTAAGTACTCAGGGGTACAAAATAGGAAAGTATACATAAAAAAGTCATCTTGGGCTACAGTACTTTGAAAGATCCCTTGAAATAGCCCTTTGTTTTGTTTTTTTTCCTGAAAGGCCTTTTCTATGGGGCCAAATTATTGCTCAAAAAATTTTTCCATGGGGACGACAAATTGTTCCAAGAGACTATGAGCTCCTTTGGTGAAGAGAGGTGACATTCTTGAAGGCTTTGGGGTGGGAGCCTGGGATATTTGCCTGGAGCCCCAATGTCATCAGGACGACCCTGTAGAGGCTGAGGATGCAAATCATTAATTCTGTAAGTTGAGAAAAGTGGCCCAAGGTCCACCCAAGAAGGAGACCCTGTGGTCTTACAAACCTGATGTTGTTTCTGGTTTTCCAGCAGCCACTGCTGGACTGCAGAGTCTGCTCCGATGACACAGAATGTAACAGCAGGGTGATACGTGCCACAGGCTAAAAACAGAGCAGCTTGTCTGGAAATGTGGCTGAGATACACATGTGGTTTCAGCACTTGGAAGAAAGGTTTGGTCATTGTTTTCTGAGAAGCTCCCTATGGAGAAGGGATGATGCCTTCTCTCCTTTCTGTCATGAGATCTGTCTGGATGATCAATCTCGCTCCTTTCTGGCCTTAAAGTCCTCAAATGTACATGAACCCCTGATGGGACAGATGTTTCTCCATTCTTCCACAGATGTGAGGAGAGTCTGGGTGCAGCCTCTCGTTTGCATTGCTAAGCCATTGCTTGTGAGACTAGCATGCAATTAATTTAGAAGTGTTCATTGAAATTCTCTGCCATAGCCAGACTTGGATTCCAGATGGTCCTAATGTAACCTGATGGAAAATAAAAGGGAAGGTTTTTCACATATGACTCTCTTTTAACCAATGAACCCACACTGATATGTTGATTAGTTGGAATTGTCTTAAATATCTAAGTGCATGAATAGATAAACTCAAGTTTACCTGTGAAGTCAGGTCTATCTGTCAGTTTTTCTACAAAGCTGCCAGTTCTAGTTTAGCTATGTAGCTGCTGACCATCTCCGAGGTCTTTTTGCCTCCAGGTTGGTCTAATAGCCCTGTAATCAATCTGAAAGGGGTTTTGCTGGGATGTCCAAATGGGTCACTGATCCAGTTGCCCTCTCTGTTCTTCTCCAAGCATCTGTGGTCTCTACAGCCAGTTTGGTTGGAGGGGAGAAGCAAGGAAAGCTGAAACTGCCGTTGAGGAACAAATGCCCACCATCGGAAGCCATCCTGGCTAAACAAGTGGAAACCATGGGAAAGAGCCCTGGCGAGCAATTAAAGTCCATCTGCAGATATTCAACAATCAATTTCTTAAGTGCAGAAGTAATGACAGAGGATCACTTAAGGAAACATAATCTCCTTACTTGATAAGATCTCTCTTGTTGTCCAGTTTTTCAGGGAAAACGTTGCCTTGACAACGTAATCCACTTGGCAGGGGTCTGCTGTCTTTTAATGGAGACTGATCTGAAAGCACCTGAGTGAAACGTTTCACCGCGACATCAGCTGCAGCACATGCCCGTGTAAAACCCTTCAGGGCTGCCAAGAGAAGGATGAGAGAGAAAAGGGATGGGAGCGAGAGGGAACAAGAGCGTGGGATCCCTCTCACAGGAGATGGGTGCTGTGTGCAGGACGGGGTACAGACCACAGCTCCAGGCTGGGGGTGCACGATGCTGGTTGACTCAGAGAACCCAAGGGTGCAATCTCATGTTCCCTCGCTATCAACAAAGTGCCGAGGGTGAACCTCGTGCTGCCGTGTGTGGCTGTCTTCTATTGCTGTTAATCTGGCAGCATGAAGGCGTGCTAAGTACAGACACATTTGTCTGGCTCCCATTTCAGATTTTGCCTGTTTTCGGTGCACCTTAAACTCTGATTGCATCCCTTCACTTGCGTTTCAAGGGTCTGCATGGAATAAACTCTGATATTTAAATATTTTTACAACTTCCATATCAGGGCACTGCAGCCTTTGCAGAAAAACCTGTATCGTAATGAGGAAATAAACAGTGACTTACAGGCTGTCCAGAGAGGAGAGAGTATGTGGCATTTATCTGCCTGTAATACACTATCTGCCTAATTACCTCATATCCTAGGACATCCTTAATGTTTTACAAGAGGAGCACAAAGCAATGAAGGTACAAAGCATGCTCCTACAGCTTATGTTTTCCTGCTAATAAACACCTAATCTTCTCTTTGAGTCGATTTATGCAGCTGTGAATATTTTGTATGAAGTGTCTATTCAAGTTTCCCTTTAATTTAAAACATGAGAAACGGGGCTTTGTTTGCAAAGTTAACAGAATGGCATACAGAGTTTGGTAAATGGGGCTATAAAAACTACAAAAAGCATGGGGAAAATCCTGTCTCCAGTGAAGACTCCTTGGTCATAGGAAATTACTCCAGCATAACCCATACACATTAGCTCTTAGTTCCTGTCTTCCCTCTAAACATTGGACATTGAAGTGACAAATCCTTCAGAAAAATTGAATGTTATTTAAAGGCCAGAGCTGATGGAGAAGCCACTGCATCCTTGGGTAAATTGTTCCAGGAATTAATTATTCTTGTTAAAAATATGCATCTCAATTTATATCACAAGCCTCAGCTTTCAGCCACTGGATATTGTTACAGCATTTTCTGCTAAATCAGAAAAGCTTTTGAATAAAATGATTTATGTTAAGTGAATTCCTCAAGATGATCAAAGAGATAAATAATGTTCTGTTGATGATTAAAAGTCTACAAAGAAAAGAAAACAGCAAATAACGTGTTTGAAGTTCAGTTTGGTCAAAGTTTTCTGAAAACTGAACTACTTAACACAGGGCTGCATTCTCCATGCAGCTTCTGTTTGATGTATGTTCATGACATTGTATACTGTGAGCCTCAGCAACAGAGTCCTCTAAAGAGCCTGTATTTTAGATTAAGTGAATTCAGGATTAATTTCAGCCCTGCCCTTTGCAACTCAGTTCATTCAGCAGAGGTTACTTGTCACCTGAGGTTACAAGAGTGGCTTTTAGCTGTTTTGGCAAATGACCCCAGTTGCTTTGGTACATAAAATAATGATTAAGTCACCAGTATTTGCCAATGGTTACAACAATCTTGGAGACATCCTACATTTCTCTCTTCCTTGTAATGGAAATTACCTGTGGCATCTCCATCCCACACAGCAGTGATGGCAAATGCTGACCATGCAAAAGCAACCATTGTTCCCATCATGAGCCATCAGATTCACAGTACAAAAGTAGAAGACAAATCAATGTGGATATAAAAATGTCATATTGCAGCCCATTCTTTAGTTTATTTACTATTTTTTTCTTGCGTGAGGTTAGCAGTCAGAATGAAATTGCTTTTTATAGCTGCAGTTAATCACATTTATTACCATAATAGCTCGAGATCAACACGACCCCACAACCCAACAGGGTTTTGCTGTGACTGACGTTACGTAGATCGAGAAGACACGTTCATTGCAAGTCATCTGTATTTCATGACAGAATTTACAACCTAAGCCAAGAAGCCACATGCGGCTGTGAGTCGGGGCTCCTCTGAGAGCAGCAGCCGCCTGCTCCCCATCCAGGCTCTCACCGAGCCCGATCGGCTGCAGTGGCCGACAGCACGAGGCGGTTCAGCACAGCCAGTGCCCGGTCCGTGCTGTTGGCATGGACACTACGGCGGTATGTGACAGATAAAAGTTTTTGTTTCTTTCCTTGGGTATGAAGACTTCCAGTTTGGTGACTGGAACCCAGATTGGTAGCTGCCACCAACTTCAGTCTTCGGTTTTGGCTTTGTAAATGGATTTACTTAAAATATTGTTGCTGTGGCTGTGGCCATTAAAAGACTTCTGTATCTGCTTGCTTGCGTATCTGTTTGCCTGTTGAGCTTGAGTTTTTGATCTGTTTTAGTGCACCTGCTTGTCGTCCGCATGGCTAAGAACTAAAATCAGTTCTTTCTTCATTTCATTTAAAAACAGATGCTGCTCGTTGGAGGTTATGGCCACTCTGCTATGAAAGGTGTTAACTATAGATCAAGTTCGCAGCTTGGCTGGCTTGATGCTAACAAGTCTTGTAGTGATAATAATGTATTTGTGGGATCTCATGGGAGCCATAAATCCCTCCCAGTAGAGACCTGGTAGGTATTTATGCAACTGGCCTTGCTGATATAATCTTTCATCTATATGTAGTTTAAAGTTTTCTCAGGTAATTCTGTGAGAGTAAATTTATCCTGTTTGGGATTCAAATCAGACTCTGGCACTTCTGTACTCCCAGGAAAATCTGTACTGCTTAGCTGATGCTCTCAGAATTGAAATCCATATCCAGCAATCTTTGCCTAGTTTTCAAATCCTTTTTTGGGTGCTGGCATGCTCTTGACATATCCCTTCTGGTTATGCTTGGTGCCCAAACCCCGAAAGACTCCAGAAGGTATCTGCATGCAGACCGCTCGCTTGTACTTGTATCACGCCTGAGTGGATGCTGAGCTGATAGTGAACCTGCCGTATGGTGTCCATAAACCATATATCCTGGAGCAGGCTGCCCCAGTGAGCTCTGACAGACCTCAGTCCTCGTCCTGTTTTACTTTACAAACTACTTACTCAACTGCTGCTCCAACTGGAGGAAAAAATTACCTTTACTTTTATTTTTGTGTGTGTGTGCTATTACAGCGTTCAATGTCAGCTTCATCTTCACTGTATTTCTTGTAACTGCTGCAGGGAATCGATCAGCTTGTCACGTTCTGCTCTTAAGGGATAAGGCTCCTCAGTAGCGAGCACCACGGGGGATAGGAGGGTTGGGTTTCTGGGTTAGCCTTCTCTTGTGCTTTGTACAAATATTAGCAAGTATTTCTCCACTTGCACTGTTGAAGAGACTTCCAATGCCTTGTGCTCCCAGACCCATCGCTCTGTGCCACAGGGACTTGTCTGTTGAGGCCCTTAATGTGGAATCCCTTTTGAACGGTCTATGTTATTGTGGCTTTGTCTCACCAAGCCAATGAGCTTTGGGTTTAGTGGATGCTGTGATATATCCACAGCTCCAAAAGCCCGCTCATGAGGCTGCTGCTATTAGCTGTCCCAGATACCAAACATGCTGCACTGGCATGTGGTAGCAAGCCCTCTGTGCCGTACCCCGTGTGCGCTGATTCTTGCCCTGCTGTTGACCCATCATTGCACGTCAGTAATCACACTATTAAATACAGCTTCCTGCAACAAATCCTGGGAGATTTATGTGAGAGATTTTGCTATTGCCTCAAGAAACTCTCTTGTTCTTTGGCTTTTCATACAGTAATTAGAAAAAAAAAAATGGAATGGGTAATATTAAGCAGCACAGTCATGCACTTGAAAGTTCAGAGGTGCTTCAAGCTTCCTTGGGCAACTGCAGCAACTAATCCGCACATTTGTGTCCTGGTCTAACCCTGCCCTGATGGTGTACGCTCCTGCTCCCACTCCTCTGCCTGTCTCTCCCTCCCTGATTTTCAGCCATTCCCCACTGATGGCCATTTTCCATTCCCCCTAACTCTCCCTCAACAATTGTCTTATCACATCTCAGGTTTCTTCTCTTGTTTAAGTCCTTTTTTTTAATATATATTCTTTGTCCAGATAGACACATTTCTGTCCTCTATACCTTTTCCTTTTGGGGCTCCAGGCTGTCACCAAATCCTCAGCTAATCCCAGCTGTCCCTGTTTTCTCCCAGTCCCCATGAACCTCCTCTTCCTACCACCTCCAATTTGTCCTCTCCCTCTAGGCTTTGTTTCCTTTGCTATAATTAAATCCCAGTTATTAGGAGTACATGGGAGGAATCACTTCCAGAGGAACCTTTCCAAGCAGGAGGAAACATGGTCTCTTACTTTAAAAAGACAATAAGTGTGCAATCTGGTGAACTTTAGGAGATACTACGAGTTAAAGCTTGCTACCAGGGGCCACAGAATTAGATAATCATACCTTGCCTGTAGCAAAAAAATGCAAACTTTTTTTTTTTAAGCAAATATTTACAGTTTAACTGAGTGGATTTCCATAGAACGGCAATACTCTACGGTGTGATTATGGTGTATAGACCTCGCTTAACGACTTCCAGGTGGCTGCTGCAATGGCCTGAGATTGCTACAACCTTGCCGATTACTGGGAGTATTGAAAAATGCCTTCAAAACACTCCCCTCACTGTCCTCCAGTCTTACTCTCATAAATAACTTCAACTTTTGCCTGAATTTGGGGGGGGGACGACGACACAATTAGCCTTAAGCAGACATCCAGAATAGAAATTTCAGCCTCAATTACTAAACCTGAGAAAATCATTAACAATATGGAAAGGGTTTACCAGCTCAGGAGAGGTACACACGCTTAATAATATGTAACTCCATGGTGGTCCAAGGCAAAAAATTATTCCTGACCTGCAAGTATCCGTTTATACCAAACATTTGCTGTTGCTTCTTCATTCATGAAATACAGCAGCAGACTTTTACATGTGTTTTACAGATTAGCACAAATATAAGCATTTTGAAAGTGATGTATTTTCTACTTCTGGGCTTTTTGCACCAACAGTCATGTGGCCCCACGTGCAAAGGGAATCTGTTTGTGTCAGCCATACTCCTTTTTTCCTGAAGACAATCAAGGTTCCTCCCTGTGCATTGCAGCTTTCCTTCATCTTTCCAGCACTATGTTTAGCTGTGCATGAATTACACCATTAGTTTTCATGTTCTTTGTATTCTCTTCTGGGACACGTACATTTCTTCCTGATGATTTAGGAACAGCTACTTTTTCCTCCTTCCATACAGATTTGGCATAGTAAGGGATGATTGCTTTAGAGCCTTTTTAAACTAAAAAAAAAAAACAAAAAACAACAAAAAAAAAAACACCCCACCAACATAGTATTGCATTTGAAATGAGCATAGAAAGAAGCTCTAGGACTCTCACACAAACACCATACCTGAAAGAAGTCCTGATTTGCAGATAGGAGGAGATGCTTTAATGCATCTTTGAACAGAGGTGTGAAGTAATTAGAGCCAGCACCTTTGTAAGAGAGAAGAAAATCCCCCAGCTTAAAATAATTAGTCTGTAGTCCTGCCAGTATGTTTTTCACATTGATAATCCAAGTGAACGTGGAGAATACTCACTTCTGGATCCAGCGCTGAATAATCAGATCAGTCTTCACAATGCAAACACCAGAGCAGACAGCAAAAATGAGTGCAAGATTGATTTGATGTGTTTGGAAGCTGTGTGATGCACTCCTGATAGTCTGGAAGGCTTGGCTTTAATATGAAGGAAGCAAGATCAAAAGCATGGCTATTGAGCATTTTTCAGTGTTAGCAGACCATGTCTCTGTTAGACTGCAGTGCTCTCTCACAACCGTCTGGTTATTTCCCTGTGAACCTGCATTGATTTTCTTGCAGATTGCATTAGTTCCAGTCACAAAAGAAATTGTCTCTGTTCTACAGCTAATGCAAACCTACAGCTACCATTTTCCTGAAGGCTGCTTTTTCATGTCAAATGCAAGAAGTCAAAAGCATCTGGGAGCATGCACGGCCTTATAGAAAGAACTTCCCCATTAAAGATACCACAGAGGTGGTGCCCGTTAGCTCTGAGAGTACGAGTAAATCTAAGGTGTAGTATAGCAATTATTGTCTTCTCAAAATTATTCATATCTAGAAACTTCAGAAAAACCTTCCTTAAAGTCTAATTAAATCTGTAGGTGAGTTTAATTACCAAATGTAATTTAAAAATAAATGAAAACACCTGTGGATCCTGTTGGCATCTAGAGACAAGGTTCTGTAACTTATACGCTAAGGTGAAGTAGCCTCATCCAGCTGAGACAGGGCATCTCTTTGCTAAGCTGGTTAAATTACTCCTTCAGCCCTAGGCTCCTTTGCTGTTATTATATCTGACTTACATCATGTCATCGTGTTGATATTTTTTCATGAACAATAGTCTTTCTTCCTCCTACTTTTTTATTTGTCTTTTTTCCATCCTCTCTCCCTTCTTGATCTTTTTTTCCCTCCTTCCCATTCCGTTCTTTCCCCAGGACTTGAACTGTTTTGCAATTAAGGCTGAACAAATCTGTGATCACCATATACATAACCAGGCGACTGATCTCTCAGAAGTGAAGACTACGTCTCTCCTTGCTCCTTTCAGTTGCTCCTGATGTTCGGGGGGGAAAGGGTTAATACGCTGCTTCTGCTGTTCCCATCACCTCCACACTTTGATGTTTTTTGGTATGCTGCTGAAGCAAGATGTTGTTTTTTCTTGGGTAATTCTTCACTCTCCTTTGCACAGGGTTCTACATTACTGTGAGGGGCTGAGCTCAGCCCAAGTGTCTGTCAGAGCAGCATGTGGAAATCCTTTCCAGGAAAAGTCCGTACAGTGTTGGGACCTATACAAAGACACCCAAGGCACGATCCGCTCCCAAAAGAGCTGGGATTCATAAAGGCAAGATAAACACTGGGAAAAAAGAAGGGCTTTCCCATTATCCAACTGGGAAGGGCTGTAGCTAACCCTAAATTGCTTGTATAAGGTCACAATACAGCTGAGATTTAATTTTTTATCTTCTGCTTTTTAGTCCTGCTTTTCCTCTCAGTGGTAAAGGTGGAGAGTTTTGTCTAAATTTTGACACCTGAATGTCGAAAGGCTCCATCATCTCCCTTTATATCCAGCTCATCCCGAGGGGGAGTTGCTGCGTCTCATTCCTTCCATCGACTCTGAGAAGTGGTCAAGTGGCTGGCTGAGAGTTAGGTTATAACATCTACATTACAGGGCTCTAAAATTAGTTGAGAAAATTCCTCGCCTAAAAGTCTCTGAAAGCTGTGGAAAGGGGTTTTTTAGGCTCATTGCAGTATCCTGAAGGTCTGATCAGGACTGAAGACTGAGAGATAGAGAAGGATATTTAATCAACTGAGGTTGAGCAAGTGATGCTAATTCCAGGCAGAGCAGAATAATTCCTTGTCCGGCAAATATAAGCTTGAAATACCTGACTGTGTCTCATGGGAGGGAGCAACAAGACAATCATGATTCAACTCTAGGATAAACAAGGAAATTAAAATCTAAGTCTGACATAAGATCCATAAATCAACTGGCGATGCCAAAGTATTATGGCAAATAATATTTCATCTCCTGTACTGATCTGACAGCTGTGCAACCGCTTACAATGAAGAGAGTGTCACCCATAACTTTGACACTTCTTACTGTTATTGGTTTGAATCTAAATATTGGTCCAACATGGGGCTTGGGTTAAACTTGCAAAATTTTCAAGTTTCAAAGAGAGAGGGAAGAAATTGTTCCTAAAAGACAAATAAAACACAAGGAAAATGGCATGCCACTTAATGAAGTAATTTAAATGCAAATGAGGAAAAAGGTATGTGAAAATTTCAGGGATTTTTTTTTAAAGAAGATAAGTTTGCTATTCATCAAAACATTCTGATGTGATATTAGGGTAAGCTCTTTTGATGCCAAATTTCAGACCAGAGGGGTTTGTGTGTGTGTGGTTCAGAGGTTTTTTTTAAAGGCTGAGATGACAACTGCCTCAGAACCAGGGTTTTAGAGTGAGTTGGCTGACAGCCTTAAGGACAGCAGTGGGAATAGCAACTCAGTAATTGATTTGAGATGAAATATTCATGTATTCCCCAGGGAAGAGGCAGCCCAATACCCGTCTCAGCCCGTATCACAGATGTCATCATTAAAGCTGGCATTGCTCAATACACACTTTGGTTTGATTGGCATAGGATCCCCATCACTTTTTTGGTTGGATTTTACCAGATTTCATTTTTTTTCCCTTTAATCCAGAAGACCCTTCAGTATTGTGGCATGATCTGGAGAGTTCTGGTTCAGAAGGACTGGCTGTGTTCCCACTGAAAAAAAAAAATAGCATCCTGTAAACCCAGATGAATTATAGCAACTCCTCTTATGGGGGGATGCTCAGCAATTAGGAGATGGCATTTGGCTACAGTCGGAATAAAAAATTAGAGGAGCATTAAGATCATGGTTGTACTTTACAGGAATACACATTGCACCAGGGCTCTGGAAGTGCATCGGTGACACCTCTCAACAGGGGACTAGTAAAGGGATTTCTTTGTACCACATTACAGAGGTTCCCCAGCCCAGTTTATAGACAATGTCGTGAATTTTAAGCAGGCTGGGGAGAGGGCAAGGCTGTTGTGATCTTGCAAAACAAGCTAATAGCCCTCTAGTGCGATAGGAGACGGGATGCACGTCACGTTCAGAATGGCCGCTTGGATTGTGCTAAATTGATAATTTTTAATAATTGCTGAGCCTGACGGACTGTGCGGGGAGTCTCTGTTGGTAGCGTGAATTTGTGGAAGGGGGAAGGGAGGCTCCGTTTTCTCTGAGGGACGGCTGGAGCCTCCATCGTAAGCCGGTGGAAGCTCTGTTGCCACTGAATTCGAGGAAAGATGCTGGATGCTGGTGTTGCCCCTAACAACCGTTGCTAAGAGACTTCTGCTGGCATACAGAAGGATTGAAATCGCTGCAGATTATGGCCCTATTTATCATAGTTGTATGAATAGTCTTGTTAAGGGAATGCATGACATATAAATTTAGCGTGCGCATGA
The DNA here is from genome assembly GCA_013400195.1 of Aramus guarauna. Lineage (NCBI taxonomy): Eukaryota > Metazoa > Chordata > Aves > Gruiformes > Aramidae > Aramus > Aramus guarauna. The sequence goes on from VXBL01008794.1 coordinate 65,294, forward strand.
TAGAAATGTAACGCACACGTCGCGAGAGGAGACTGTGTTATAGCAGGGTATTTGCTGGCTTATAAATAGTCATCTCAGCCCGTACTTCCCTCTTACAGCTTTCGTGGTTTCTCATTAAAACTTTCAGGAGAGTCTATGAATTATAAAGCAGTGACTAACTGCTTAACAAATCGGCTTTTTATAGAAGAGTCTAGCAGGAGCAAAGGGATGAAAAATACTGACAGTGTAACATTATTATTAGGTAGCAGCGAGTGACGTACCGCGTTGGCCCAATTCTGCTGCCAACTGCGAGAGGAGCGAGTCCCTCAGCATCACCATCTGATCTGGAGGATCCAGCCTCCGCCAGCCTGAATCTTAACTGGCCACGAAATGAATGGCTTCTTTTCGTCATTAGATCACTTTATTAGTAAATTACTGTAGCTCTTCTGATATAATTCACTTCCTGGGGTGAAAAAGGTTTATGCCAATACTTGTTTTGTGTTTAATGGATTCATTATGCTTTTCATCATAAAATTCATCAATGTTAATTGAATGGATTAGCTAAATGTAATTAGAAGAGGGATATGTAAGGGGGAGGGAGCGTGTGTCTATGTCTCTGCTTTCTCCTACAGCTCTCTGCTTTAACTACTTCCTGAATGTTAATTCCCCTCTTCCTATTACTCTTTCCAGTTTGACTAATCAATATAATCTCTGCATTCATGTCAGGGTTCATCTGGTGTATTAGGCTGCAGGTTAATTCAGGACCAAAATAAACATTATTGACCTTTTAAGGACAGTGGATTTTTTGGCGGTGGTGAGGTGGGGTTTTTTCCCCAAATATTCTATTTTGTAGCAGAGTTTCTTGGTTAGAAAATTATGCCAGCTTGTCAGAAATGAGCGTGCAGCCTAATTATTCCCGTCGTAGTTGTGCAATGGGTGTTAGCACACCTGATAATCACTTCCAGCCCTTGGTGGGGGGGTTCAGGGACAGAGTGCCAAGTGCCGTTGCTGAGTGGTCTGGTTTTGGCCGGCTATAAGTAAATTAAGCAGTGATTAGGTTTCTGTAAGACACTTTTCCTGCAGATAAGATAATTGAAGCTGCAGTAGCTGCCTTGGGGAGAAATGTCATACCTGCCTCACCATTTTCTTCATGTCAAGGATGCATTTATGTCACATCTTTATAGGTCAATAAACAGCTACAAGGGAATTTCAGCTGTGGGATGTTAAAGTAATGGAGTTTCCACCCTCACAGAACATTAATGCTTCTAAATAGGCTAAACCCAGTTGTTTCAAATCTCAATTACATTTACTGGAAGATAGGAAGGTAGATCTCAGATCAATTCTTGCAAAACAGAGAACACAGAAGAGCCCTTGGGCTAGGTTCGGTAATGAAATTAAATGCTTAAAATGTAAGTGTTGTGACTGCCAGAGCAGTGAGACCTTTGCGATAGGGGTGTTAAGATGCCTCCACACTCAAAGTCTTTAAAGCAGGGGTTTCACTGGCGTATGTGGACTAAGCTTTGAAGGACGCGCTGTGTCGGGTCAGTGTGTGTCACAGCAGGACACGGAAGCCGGGAGAGGCTGAGCCAGCACCCGTGTCCTCGGGAGACCCAGCATCCTTGCGTCGGGTGAGGGTGCCTGGGGCGTGAGGCCGTTTTAGGGGAATGCCAAATCCTTTTTGTCTGTTGAGTTGGCCGGGGAGCTGGGGTGCGTCAGAGGAGTGGGGTTACAGGCTGTGGCAGAGCTGTCAGTGCTGTGCGAGGCTGTGGAGCGTGTCTACCCAGCAAGTTTCTCTCCACACTGGTGGGCGATAGTGGGATCTAAAGAGGAGGACGGGACCAGCCTGGATCCCCCAGTGCACACAAAGTACTGCTTGAATAAAGAGACTGTAGCTGTTGCAGTAGAGAGATGACATCCTGGCTCTGGTGGCTTTACCTTTGGCAATGTATCCTGTCCTTCTCCCATCCCTTCAAGGGAACATGAAGGGGTGGCTGGGGAATATGAGGTGAAGTTTGTCTATAAGGAAGTGTTAACACACATCTGTATTTGATTTCAAACATACATTGATAACCACTTCCATTTTCCACCTTTACAATAGTTATTCATGTTCTTTTTTATATAAAGCATGAGAGTGATGTTTTGTGTAAGAAAAACTCCACTGTGGGCAATCAGGAGTGTTTTTATTGTCAGAGGCAAGCATGTTTCATGGAAAACGAGATCTAGTGCCATAATCTTCCTTCTAACATCCAGCCGGTTCTGGTGAGAAGCTCTGCAGCCATCTGAAAACACCCCAAGGTCTGTTTGGGGAGACCCTCCCCAGCTGGAGCAGACGTCTGTCCTCTGCAAAACAAGGGCTGAGCTCAAACTCACCTTTGCAAGCAAGAGCAGGAGGTGGTTGGGGCACAGAGAAGGGTGTAGTAAGCTAATACAATTACTTCGGTTTGCTGGGGAGCCCACGGGTGTGCTGTGCAGTGCTGATTCCTATGTGTGCGGCACAGGTTGTGTTTGGAAGGAGGGCTGGATTTGTCCCAAGTCTTCCTGTGCTGAGACGTGGCAGCTCCCTCCCTGGCTGTTCAGAAGGGATGAAACTGCTCCAGCGAGGAGGACAACTCTGATTTGGGGGATAAGTCCAGCAGAAGAGTGAAGCATTTTTTTAAGTCACTTTTCTCTGTTCCCTATAAACGTGGGCTCCGTCCTGTAAGGGGGCTGCCTCTGCCTCACCAAATGATAAATCCTAAAGCCTCACAGGAGCAAATGCTATCGTCCTAAAACCCCACATGCTATCCCAGGGACATCGTAGGGGTCTGCATGCGTATGTCTGCCTATGGACCCCCACTCCCCATGCCTGCATGTCCCCGGCAGGGTTGGCAGCATCCCCTCCACCCCTGCTCAGCCTCTGCTTTTGGAGGACAGAGGGTGTGAAGGGAGGATGCTTTAGCCATCCGGAGGAAGGGCCCGCAGAGGGAGCTGCGGCACACGCTTTCCCAGAGGGCTGCCCGGCTCTCCGAGCCAGGAGCACACCCAGGTTCTCCTTTTCCTTTTCCTCCAGAAGCGACGTGTATCCCACACCTGCAGCGTTGCCTTCCCAGGGCAGTAAAGCTCCGCTTTGCAAAGTCCTCTGCAGAGCCTGGCCTTGCTGCTGCGGCCGCGAGCGTGGGCAGCGTGGGCGTGGGGACAGCCTGCCGGGGGGGCTCGGGTGGGACGCCCAGGGAGCCAGCACGGACTGTCCCTTCTCAAAGGCAGGAGCGAGATTTGTCCTTGGGCTGCGAGTGCCACCTCAGCTGTACTGCGTTTGGGGGGACTCTGTTGCTCGCCTATGAAACGGGGGACTAAGCGTAAAAGGTTCGGAGGGAACGTGGGATGAAAACGCTCAGGCTTCTCCCTGGTGCCTCGCTGCATGTGTCCACAGACGGTCTGTGGGAGCAGGTCTCGCCGTGCCTCCTGGCGCTGACGGGCACTTGTGTTGCAGAGGGTAAATGTGGGAGCACTGTGGGTCACCCCAGAAGGTGGATGATGGCCAGCACCTGCAAATGGGGATGTGTGGCAGCGAGGGAGCTTTCTGACCAAGGGCAGGTGGCTTCACCAGGTGCTTGTTTCATCAAGCGTGACATCAGGAGAAGGTCATTTACCGTCTTTGAAAAGTGTTGAGATTCTCTGTTGAAAAGAGCTGTGCAAGAGGTCGTTATTTATTTTCTGAATTTGTTTATGGGAACTTTTAATTTAACATTTCATCGCTGATGTTCAGTAATAGACTTTTTTCAGCCTGTCTTGCAAGATCTATTATCGGTGTTCACTGGACCAGATCGAAGAGAGAAATTGATGTCTTTTATCACTTGATCTATACACGGTTTGCTACTTGGGAAGATAAAATATTCCCTGCTTATTGAGAATCTGCATTATTGAGAATTGTATCAATGCTTGTTTTATGCTTATTGACATTACATTTAGACAGGCTGTTTGACTGCTGTATTAGAGTTGACCAAGCTTAACTTCTTTTCTAGGTCACAGCAATCTCTTGCCCTGAAGAAAAGTAAAAGGGGGAATTCCTATTTTAAACACAAAAAAATTATAATTTAATTTTTTTGAGACATGCACATTGATGCATACGAGCCTCGATATCTGCCCAGTCCGCTGGGGAGTCATTTTGACTTTGAAGTGCAGAATTGTGTTCATATTTAATAACAAGTTCTTTTTAAAGAGAGGCTTAATGGAGGTTTGTTGATAATTATTCTGCCTCATTGATAAAGATCCCAAACACACAAGAGTTTCAAATGATTTCACAGCTGATTTATATGCACAAAGCATAATTAGGATCATGTAATTTCCTTGCCAGTTTGCTTCTTATTTGAATGTAGAATAATGTCACTTCGAAAAACTTTTATACTTTGTTGTTTGACTGACACTGAAAAATCAAATATGAATTCCAACCAAAAATACCACGTATAAAGTGCCGCACACTATTACTGAGTACTATTGAAATGCTGCTTTGAAGGCAGAATTATAAATTTCCTCATGGGTGCTTTTAATGTACTCCCTACTATATATTATCAGAGACCTTCACAAATGTCAGGTTTATAAACACCTCTGTGAGAGGGGAAGATGCTATTACCACCATTTTACAGATGAGGAGCTGCAGTGCAAGAGAGTTTAAGGTCAAAAGTGTCCACTCAATTTAGCTACATTATTAGAAACACTTAGAACTTGATTTGTCAAAGCATTCTACAATGCAATATATACTTGAAGCGCTACTAAGGTGGACTTCAGTGCTCAGTATTATGGCAAATCAACTTCCTCTCCATTTCAGCCTGGAGAAAGAGGAAAGCACAGGCTGTGTGGGACCTGCAGGTTAAGTGAGGTGCCCGGTGCCGCGTGGGAAGCCAGCAGCAGAGGAAGGGGCAGAGTCCAGGTCTCCCACAGGTTGTTCAACAAGACCTAACTGGGAACGCATAACGGTGGTGAGAAGGTGTGTCATGGTCAGGAAAATGGTGGTTACCTAGAATGGAGGTTTTTGTAGAAAAGGAATATGTTAACAGATTTCCACATTTGGGAAAAAAGGAAAAGAAAGAAGATGTAAATGACAGAAATAGTCATTTCAGAAATTTTCAGATGAACAGTTTCCTTTCCATTGTGAACTGATTTTTTTATTTTTTTTTTTGCTTGGAAATTTTTCTAATCCAAAAGCCAAGTTAAAATCCAAGTTGATACTGAAATACTGATTGCTGTGGCCAGGGGAAGGAAGGAGTGTTTGAACTACCAGACAGCAGTGCTTTTTGGGAACTTGTCGTACCATCCTGGCATGGGATGGAAAAAAAAAATCCAAATTTTGAACGCATAAGACAGGTGCCCTTCTTCAGCTGTCTGTGTGAAGCCTAACCCCCTTTTTTTCTTCCTGTAACTCTCTGCCATGCTCTACACACTTCCCAGATTCAGTAGATCTTTGGGCATTGCCCTCCTAAGTCACTCAGCCACAATTCATCCTCAGCGATAGACCATCCTGCGTCCTAAATGAAGCAACAGTCCTCCAGGGAGAAAAAAAAAAAGAAAAAGAAAAAGAAAATACGTGATCGTGTAATGAAAGGCTGTTTCATAATATATAAGTACCAGGTGTGGGATTGAGCCTGCCTAATTCAAGCTCCCAATTTGTATCTATAATTTAAGTGCCTAGCAACCCAGTCCTGGGAGGGAGGGCTGAAAATCCCTGCGCGATCGGCAGAGAGAGGTAGATGCCTTTGGACGTCTCCAGAGGGAGATACAGGCTGCTGCAACTGGGTGCCTGTGGTGGGCTGGTGGTGCAGCCAGCTCCGTCTCTTTTCCCCGCGTTTAATGTTGCATTTTTCCTCTAGGTAGTTTGCTCTTTGGAGTCCCTGGCTGGGAGTCTGGTCTAGAGATGGGTACAACACTCCTGGGGATGCAGATGTCCGGAGCTGGGCTGAGGCTGCCAATGATGTGCTGCTCAAAGGCACTCTCAAATCCCACGTGGGTTATGGTCTCCCCATGCAAGCACATCTCCAATTTCCCAATTCTTGGGTGCAGGGAATCAACCAACTTGCTGCAGCTGCTCAGCCTGGGAGAGGGCGTCCAAGCAGTTTACATAAGACATCATTAAAAGCCACAAGAAAGTAAGGATTTGTGATAAGACAGCAGACGGGATCTAAATTAGACAGTATATGCAAGGAGCTGTGCATTTGTTTATAAAATGTGTTCTTACTCAGAGAAAAGAAAAGGTCTTGATGCATTTCTGTGATTCTCATCCTAATGTGCACTGGTTAGACCGTGTACCCAGAGACCCTGATAATGACTCTTTCTCTGTTATTCCTAACTCAGTGATATTTGCCTCTTTCTTAGAGGCGGATAGAATTAATTTTTCGATCTCTCTCCACCGTGGGCCCCTTCTGGCTATAGGGCGTCTGTTGAATTGTTGTGGGTTTTGTTATGCAGCCTGCTTGACACCTCGGGTCAGATCTGAACCGTGGACAGAGTGAAATTGATTTTTTTCCCTCCTGAACTTCCCCTTTCTTATTTTTCTGCAGGTCTCAATTGTGTTCAAGTTGTGCATCTACCAAGTGTCATACAGAGTCTTAACACTGCATGTACATTAACTGTACTTCCACTCGCAGACAGATGAACCGTCATATGAGAAAGGGCTGATTTAAATTCTACACTATAATGGAGTGCCAGATCCATACACTCAAAATCATGAGTCATTTTCCTTTCCTGGTGGTATCAGCTTAAAAATTACATTAGCAAAAGGCTTGTGTTTTTGTTGTGTTTGGGTTTTTCATTTTATTTTTTCATCTGCTTTTTGGAAATTCACATTGGAGTGTTTATTCTTCAAGAACAAAGGTTAGGAACTTTAATCTCATGTCTCCTAGAGCTCACGTTTTAAAAAAAGATGAGGCACAAAGCTGAAGTCCCCAGATGATGTGTTGAAAGTACAGACAAATCCCTACAGTTGTACATGTCACCAAAGAAAATGTCTGATATATGCTGTATATAGTCCATGATCTGTTTATGCCACTGTGTTCCGTAACAGACTGTATGGAGCTATCACAGCCGGGGTGGGGATAGGAGGGCTCTCAGCTCTGCAATGAACTTTCATCTATCACATATTTTAGCCCAAACCCTTATTCACCAGCCCATCCTTCTCCTACTTCTTCAGTTACTGAAACCATCATTTTCTATATCACACTCGTCAGTCAAGAGCACTTCAATCTGTTAACATGCAGACCTGATTGTCTAATGCGACCTCTGAAACCTTTGGGAAGTCCTTGACAACTTCAAATGTTGTATAAGGCAAAAAAAGGGGGCAATTGTTCACCACTTCTGTGATAAGTGGGGTAAAAAAGACCAGAGAAGATGCAGTAACAAATGGTTTAGCATTTGCCAGCATATGAATCAAGGGTCCTTGCCATGCTAAGCTCATGAGCATCTCTCATGTGCCACTCAGGCTGAGCTAGTACAGATGTGTTGTCTTATATTATTGCATCTGTGTTTTGACTTGAAAGAGCTGGGATCCTCTTCTCTGTACAAGGGGAAACTTGTCTTGTAATCAGACCATTTCATAATGTCACTCTATCATGCCAATAGTGAGTTTTATGGTAAAGTCACAGTGTTTGAAGCCATTGGCCATATTTCCTTTTTGGCAAGCAGCAGGCCTATAGCATGAAACAGTTGGTGCTGAGGACTCCTCTTATACACTAGAGTCATTTCAAGGCATTTACTCCAGACTATCTCTAGCCATGTCCCATGAGCCATCTGGTCCGTCAATGTTTGGAGTACTTTAGGTGTATTCCTAAGGTGTGTTCCTAAGCTGCTTCTGCAGCATCTTTCAGTTGAGGTTGACCTGGAAGGAATCCAGATCATACTCCAAGACCACTCTGCGAGGTGACCACACAGCAGTAAGTGGAGACAACCAGAAGATTCACCCCAAAAGAGCATTCCCCATGTAAAATAAAATATGGCTTTACACACAGTCCTTGTGGGCCAGGTGCAGTGGTTGGTCTGGACAGAGAGGGCTGGCCCCATGCTTGTGCTTTCTGGCAGAGCTGCAAGGGTTGTGCTCCTTTCATTTGGCAATACCTGCATTGCTGGTTCTCAGGCTGGTTAGAGAAGCTGCTGTTTCCTCCTCAGGATCTGTCATGAGTTGGGTGGTTCATGGCTTCACAGATGAGAGTTGCTAGAGCAAGGCGTCACTAATCAACAGGGATTGTCCCACAAATCTCACTGAGAATGGAGTTAATCTAGAGACAGCCCAGAATGGGCTAGAAGAGTGAAGAGAGACAAACCAAAGGTAGGAGAAACCACCTTGGTCAGTTGTCCTAACTGAGAAATGCCCATGAGCTCCATCCTCTGCTCTGGCTGTGACATTGGCCATGTAGTCAGTCAAGGAGCATAAAGCATAAAGTTCATCTGGACTGATAAAGACCAAGGTCACCCAGGATGACTTGACTTATTGACAAAACCTTCAGGCTGCTGTGAAACTTCAGCTGACCTGGGCATGGAGGAGCATCCTTTGTACATCCATTCCAGATGTTCGTATAGGTCTTAGCAGAGTTTTCAATAGCCATTATGGTCCTTTGAGAAGTATGATTTCAAGAGATTTCTTAGGCTTTTTGCTTTCCTGAGACAAATTTACTGGCTGGAGGAAATAGGTTTGTTGGAATCTAGCTTGCAAATATGTTGTTTCCACTGATCACACTGTAAACATGAATGGACCTCTGTCAGGGTTTTATAGACTATGGCTCTTAAAGTTATGGACATTAACAATTGTCAAAGACAAAGGGTTTGCAAGGTAAATCCTACAAGATGCAGCACCAGGACATTCAGAGTTTGGCAGTGATTTTCCAGATCAGACTTCTGCCGTGATTTTCCAGAAAAAAAAGACCAATTATTGCATGGCTGCTTTGCTAATTCAAAGGCGGATGCACTCTCACAGATGTAATCTGAGCAATTTTAAGATGCCCGTGCCGTTGTTGGGCCCTACCCCCCAACCTCAGTTGCCTTAACAGACCATGTGAGTGCCCCTAGACCATCTCAGCGTGAACTCAGTCAGATTTAATAACCTTTTGCCCCATAGCAATCCTGCGTTAGCCAAGAGTTATTTTTAATCACACGTGGTGCCTCTCACTACAAGTGATCCATGCAGCCCCAAAGATCAGCAGGCATCAGTCATCTGCAAACCACTCACATACCGTATGAAAAATGTAGCTCGTGACCTCCTGCTCCCTGAAGAACAGTCAATATTAAAAGCAATCCCACAATATTCAATGGTACAGGCAGAGGTCAGATCAGACTGGCCCTTGCTAATGCACTGTGTCAGTATTTCTTTAGTGACCTCATCAGTCCTCTCAGAATTATCTTTCTTTAAAACATGGCATGTCTGTCTCCTTATGAAGAAAACCTTCTAGATGAGATTTGATCTTGCATGTTCCTGCATCTAGGGAGAAGCTGTATCATGGAGGAGGCCATCTGACACCTTTAACTCAGGGGGATTTCAACTCTGAAACTTAATGACACTTTAATTGCTACCTGTCCTTTAAGAGAGAGAAATACAGCCGTTCTGGGACTGTGGGTTTCCGAATGATGTGTAAAGGGAAGTACCAGGAGATGTACATATTCAAAAATGCTAAAAACACATCTGCATGTATCCAAGCTGAGACCAAGAGCAGATGGTCTTCTATGAGAATGAAGGATCAGCAACCACATCAACAAGTCCACAAATTCAGTCGTTGTTTTAGCAAGACCAAGTGATTTTTACTCAGCTTATATTATTCATCAGAGAGTGTGTATGTGTGTGTTTTTAAATAAAACATGAGTACGTTTCCTTAGTTTTGGTTTGGCATACTTTAAAGCTGAATGTCTTTCATCAGTTGGTTTGGGTTTCAGACTTTGGCATTTTAACCAAACAAAATAAACATTCTCAAACTTTCTTAAATGTATATGCAAAAATGTTCAAAAAGTTTAATTTACCATAATTCTCATCTTTCCACAGAGTTCCAAGCTACCATTTTAATTTTGTTATCACATATTTCAAGCTGCCAAACTCCACATATAAATCCTGAGGGAAGAGGATAGCAGGTAGGAAATAAGTTTGGAGAGGGTTAGGTCTGTTTGTTTGCCACCTTCTATTTGTTTGGGTTTTAGATTCATGCATTTATTTTCATTGTCTTCCTTGCAAAAGGAGACGTTTATGTCTGTAAAAGTGAGCCTTGTATTCTCTGCGGATTTCAGGAACAAAAATGAAAAGCTGTAAGATTTACAGTACAATGATGGAAGCTGGCAGTTCTCAAATAGTATGAAATTATTTTAGTTTAGTCTCGTTCTTCCATATCTCCTACTCATCTACTGCTCTCCCTTAGAGTCAAGCATTATCTGTGGTTTTTTCTAGTGTTCCTCTGACACTTTTGCTCTCCACTTGACAAATGCAATCAAACTATAGAGCAGAGCAGAGCTGGTAAATTAAGGTACTTAAGACAAGAGTTGATTTCAGAAAACAGCCAGAATTTTGTGTAGTTTTCAGACAAAACCCACTGAAGTTCACAAATGATTTTGCAGCCAGCATTGCCAGATCATTAGAGAAAAGATGCGGTTGTGGGAGAGGAAGCAAATTGTTGCGCTCATATTTCTGTCATTGTATTTCCCCCCAAGAAACAATCTGGAATTATTACTTACTGCCGATTTCCTATTCAAAAGAAAGGTTCTTCATGGAAACGCATGCCTTCACGCGCTCTCCTGCAATACATACATTGTGAAGAAATAATTGCACAAAACAGCTGGTTCCTGTTTCCTCCAGACTGGCTGCTCTTGGGAGCGATGGGTTTTGAAAAGCCACAAAGTGCAGCCCCCTGCCAGCATGTCAGCCCCTGGATCCAAGCACAGCTCTGTGCCTCACCACCCTGAAGACCAGGACATCTTGTAACCCTTCATGTTCAGATCAGCCTCTGCTTGACCAGTGGTCAACAATTTGCTCTTACAAGTCTTCCAAGGATGGCCTCTGAGCTCCATGGACATTAGATGTGCTCATCAGGGACCTAATGGGTTGCTGGCTTCTCCTTCAGACCCTGAAGGAGGTGGCAATGCTCCTTGGGTCTGATATGGAGGCAAACCTTACAGCAAGGGGTCCATAGGAAGATCCCAGGTTTTGTTTCATGCCATTGGAAGTGACTGAGTTGTTTGCCCATATTACCCAAGGACTCTACTGTACGGAGGTGGGACAACAGCCTTGAGCAAGTTTTGAAGACCTCAGAAATGCAAAATCCCCACGTGGGCAGCTTTAAGGCAAGGAAGATTGAGGCACCTGTAATGAAGTGCTGCACCCATGTTCAGGGTGGAAAATGCTGGGTAAATAGAGCAGTTGGTATCAGGCATTATGAGCCAGGAGAGGTCCGATGCAGAGGCATCGTGGCATCTATTTAAGCAGGCTTGTTCGTGCAAAGAGGCTTGATGGTTTGAGGGAATGTTTTGTACACTGCGAGTGTTAAATGACCCCTGATAAACAACAAAATCCCATTAACAGGCTGCTCTGAAAGCAATCAGGCTTAATTATCTCAAAATACTGGGCTCTGCCAGACTATAAAAACCTGTTATTTATTTAAAAGTTTTGAAAACATCTGTAAGCTAAATATATTTGAATGTGTATTTGTAAATTTACATGCCTGTGTATGTGGTGATTATTCAATGAGAATGGACTTCTACTGCTCATTTCTGCTATTTCTTCTTTTTTTTGGCTCTGGTTGTATTTTCTGACTGCAGCAGTCAAATGCTTGGTGTCAGCGAAATGCATATGAATATACTTTCTCTGCCTTTTTGGGCTTTTGAAGGAAGATTTGCTCTCACCCTCCCAAAACAAAATCCTCACCTCACCTACTTGAGAAGGCCTTTGATGTCCGCTTACTCAGTATAAAGATGCAGAGCTCTAGATCTCAACCCTCCCCTGTTTGCCAGCCCAGGCACTAATTGTCCCATCTAATAAAACTTTGTAAGATGGCAGAGTCAAACATCACATCTAATCATTGATCAGACCATAATGAATCACATATATTAACACACTCGTGCTTTTATTTCACTTTGAGCGTCTTCTTTTTTTTTTTTCTCTTAGAAAGGGAGATAAAGTGTAGCACACTTTTTGTTGGTGTTACCAAGGGTAAGGAGTGGAATTATTTCAATTTTTTTAAAAAACAACCCAAATGCTGCCTTTTCCAGCTGCAGGATTTGCATATCCAAAATGAAAATGCTTATCTGATGGTTCACACTGAGTGTGGCATTGCATGCAGTCATTAATGATCAAAATCGTTCTAATTCAGGTGTTAAATTTTAATTAAGGCACGGTGCTGATTAATACCAAATAACACAAGGCAGGAATGACTGCATTTTGCTCATAAGGGACTGGCTGCTGTGCAGATCTAGTGGTGTCAGAGCACCCTCATTAAATGTAGCTCAGCTGTGCTGCATTACCCTCCAAAATCCAGTGGTGCAATCACCGTTTCCAGCCTTATATATCAATCGCCCTGTATTCAAAGCTCTGTCCTCTGTCTTGCCAGGAGCAGCTAAGCAGGTTGTCAAGTTTCATCTTTCTTTCTGTCTCTTTGTTGTTGTCGGTTTTGTGAATGAGAAGCATTTTACTTGTTCCTAAAAGTGCACAAGGTAAGGAAGAAATAGCTGCCTCTGCCTTTTCCATCCTCTGGCCTTCTAATGGCAAATACTTTGCCTGAAATTACACATCTCTTGCGTCACTTGCATGTATTTTGTTAGCAACGTCAATCCCAAGAAGCAGGTCAAGACCAGCATTGAAAGCTGCCACCTTGACTGGCGGCTGCTCCGGGTCAGTAGAGGCCAGCAGACTCCCAGCTCCCCTTATTTACCCATCCGATTGAGCTGCCGTCTAACCGGATTAAGTGATCCAATCCATCAGGTTTGCGATAATCTCACTGAAGCAATTGATTGGGAAAGGGTAGACGAACGTAGTCCTCTGAGCCCCAGTTTGCTTTGGCTGATGATACAGCCACTTGCTCCATGACTGTGGCCAAGCACTTTTGAGACGGTGGATGTTAATGTTTGTTTCCTACTCTCTTCCCACATGCTGGAGTGCTTGCCAGGCTTGACGGTGCTCAGTGGAAGACACTGCTCTTCATATACCTTCTAGTCATGGTGCCGACCATGTGGTTGAAATATATATATTTATTTCATACATAAAGCACAATATAATAAAGAGAAGGCTAGTCATGCCTTAATCCAGACCCTGAGTGTCGTTATGCTACCCCAACATAATGAAATCCTTTATGTTTACCCATTTTCTCTAAAAAGCCTTTAACGCACCATTTGTTAAACTGCAAATAGATAAAAACATTTATTTACAAAGCCCAATGTAGACAGCACAGGTGCAAAGCTGGTAAGAACAGGTTAAAGGAAATAAAAGATCATGACCCTGCACTTAGATTATCCTTAGTGGCTTCTCTTCTGCTTCATTATTCACTCTCGGTGCTCTGTCATCTTGAGATTGCTTTCATTGGATAGATCCCCAAACTCGTGCACCCCATTTGATTACATATCATATGTAATATATATTTGATTATATAGTCTGGATCCATCACCAGAGGACATTCAGGTTTGCCTCCCCTTCGTCTCATTCAGGGCATGGGACAGTCTTGTCCCTCCCTTCATCCATCCACCTGTTGCCACCACCCACTTCGGTTGTGCTCATGTCCCTTGAGCATTGGCCCAAGCAGTTCAGCCCTGCCCATAAGGGCAGGAGCTGATTTTTCTGACCTAGTTTAGGACATCTGAAAATTAAACATCTAATTCTGGGCTGTTCACCTTACTGTCTGCCTATAGTCAATGAAAAGTAGTAGGTGCCTCCAACAGGTGGTTCATCTCATCCTAAAATTGGCATCTAAGATCAGATGAGTGGCTTCTGGACACCTGTGGCTAGGAGGAAGCATACTGTGGGGTGACTAACTTAAAGTGAGGCATCTGATTTTGACATGTCTGAGTTCATATGAGAGAAATCCTTCCCTTAATGACTATTTTTACTCAGAGTAAGCCTAACTCACACCTTCAGGCTGAACTTGGGAAAGCTGTCTTGGATGTCTGAAGTCTTTCCAGAGCATATTAGGGTGGGTTTTTCTCAGAGCTAGACATTGAGTGTCCCTTTTTCTGGATTGAGTAAAGGGAAGGGAAAGTTTGGGGACCTGCCCCTTTGTCCCACTGCAGTGGTGGGTCACAGAGGCAAGGGTCTGGGAGGTCGGTCAGGGTCCCATGAGAAAGGTAGGTCCCTCCCCAAGATAAACTGTGAGGTCCCTTGGTGCTGTGAGGGGCTCCTTTCTGCCTTACCGCATCTGTACAGCCAGATGGCTCAACACCCCTCTGTGTTGGCACTGCAGATCAACTTCACCATCACTGTAAAAAAAACGTTTGCTGGGAGCCCCTGGGCCATCATCAGAGGCCGTGAACTTCCTACCTGATAAGCAGCGATGACAACCTAGGTGAGGCGGCAGCTGTACCTGACTGCTGAGTCTAAGCACACGTGACTGCAAGAGAATTAATCCCAGACAGTGAATGCACATTGCGTGGAGCTGATTATTCACTGTGTGTAGCAGAACAGGTGGTCTGCTGTCAAGCAGAAGGACAAGTGCTTTACCCCCTCGGAGGCTGGGATCCAAAAAATGACATTTTCTTTGGCCGCTCTGGCAGAGTGAAGAGTTTTATGAGCTCCCTTGGGGGGTTCAAAATCGAGGAACATGGAGACCCTTTGCACGCCTGATGTTTCATCCGGTGCAGAATACAACCGATGCTCAATGTTGTCGGAGGGCAGCAATGGCAGCACTGCCATCCGTGCAGGCAGCAGTGGGAGTGGTAGAGGGCTGCGTTGCCTGTCCTGCCTTCTCTCCTCTCTGTACAGCAAGAGCTGCACAGCATCCAAGTAAATACATTTTTATCAAATGCAAGAGGTAATGGAGGTGAAAATGTTATGGTTGTTTGCTGGAAGGTTTGCAGAAAAAAAAAAAAAAAAGAAAGAAAAAAAAAGAAAGCCTGTAAGAGTTTAAAATTGCCATGGCTTTTAATGTATTTCTTGTCCCAGTATTTAACTTTCACGTGTTGAAAGCAGCCAGGAGAAACTGTTAAAGGTGCAGTTAGTGGCAATTGTCAAATTGTAAATCAAATGGGAAAAGAAGAATGGGTCAATAAAAATAAATAAAAGGAATGGTCCCCTGGGTGGGATGGAAAAGCCAGTGCTTTTGTTAGTCTGAAAATAACCTCTTTCTCCCCCAATAATCAAGGGCATTTCATTATATAGAAAAACACAGGTGAAGTAGTAGTGAAGTGACTTAGCCTGAGATTGCTCATTGTCCAGCGCACCACAGTGACAGCGTAAAGCCAAACTGCTACAAAACAAACAGCAAAAGAGCATGTCTGGGTGCTGCTCCCCACTATCCCCTGACTGAACCATACCACACACAGCAGCATCTTTTCCCCACAAGCCTCTTATTAGTCCTATAGGACTTCTCCCAGATATTCAAATTCCTTACCTTCTTCCTGATCAGGTAGTCTGGTACCACCACTGGAGTTGCTCTTCTCTAACTGGAGCTCCTGCAATCCCAGTGCAAAACTTCACATGCAACCCAGGCTTTACCTCTACCACCTCTGCACCTCTCCCAAGAAGAGATGCTGGTTCATATCTCCCTACGTACCAGGGTGAACTCCCCAAGTCATTTTTACTCCTCGGTGCAGGCAGATTTGACCTCTGGCCTTTAAAGATCAAAGGCTGTGGTCTGACACCATTGTACCGTCTAACTTCCACTTCATTTGATCTGTTTATGTGCCTACTATTTTCCACATCATTGACAAGGCACTGGGTGGGTGATTTGTCACAAGGTTGACAGTTATAGACTGTAATGTGTATAAATAGACCCTGTTTTCTAAGGTAATCAATGGAAAAATGAGGATAGAGTCTGAAAGGTTACGAATATATGTATTTATTCCTGCCTTTTGCAGACACAAGGGGCAGGGGTCTTCACTGGAAACTTCCACACAAGCATTTATTTCATGGGCCACCCATGAGCCAAGTCCTCAGCTGATGTAGGGGAACAGCAGCTCTCGGTGACAGAAGAGCTTTTTATGCCAGGCTTTATTTTGCCATCACAGAGAACTGTGTTTTGCAGTTGTGCTACCTCCATAGGATAAGGTTTACAGGGTATGAGGCACCCCACAACTGTAGGGTAAATGGCCACCAAGCCCGATGTGTGGTGTTCACTGATGGATTCTCACAGACAAGAATGAGGATGTATGCCATAGTACTTCCCAGCAAGGAATAAATTGTCTTCCCAAGCTAAAACTTGCAGCCGGACCCTTGTGTTTAACGGCCATGACAGGACTTAACCACTCTAAAATTATCTGTTTCCTTTACCTATTTCCTTTTGAATCACTTACACCTTAGACTCCACAGTATCTTTTGGCAATAGATTTAAGTTTAATGACATACTGTATGAAAAGTGCTCTCTTAGGTTCATTTTAAATTAATGTGTGATGATATCGCTTCATGCCTAATATCTCCTATGTTATGAGAAACAAATTAGTACTATTTTTTATTCCTCTTTGCTGCACTATTTGTGATTTTACAGACCTTTATCTTTAGATCCTCTTTATCACTTTTCGAAGCCCCAAAGTTCTCTGTTCAGTTTCCTCCGCTTTGTGAAAACCCTTCTACACCTTTGATCATCTCTGCCTCTCATCTCTCTCTGTCTTCTCTAGTTTTTCAAGATGAAGTCATCAGAACAACACAGAATTTTAAAAATATGGGTGCGCAGAGATTTCTGCAGTGGTATAATGAAGTCTTCATTTTATTCTCAATCCTTTTCCCTTAGATTTCCTAATGTTCACTTTGCCTTTCTCATCACCATTCAGTTTGAGCCAATGTTTTCAGAAAACTACCCACAGTGTCTCCAGCATCTCTTTCATGACTGGTATCAGCATTTTAAAAGCATCATTGCATACGTGTAGGCAGATTTACTTTTTCCCCCAGCATCTCACTTTCATTACTTGACACTGAATTTCAGCTGCCATTTTAATGGTATGTAATTCAGTGCCCTGAGATCCTCCTGTGGCCCCTCACGGTTGGTTCTGGAGTTGGGTCTCTGATGCTTTGTGGCACCTGCAAGTTGTGGCACCTGAGTGCCTCTCCCACCTGGGGTCAGTTAGGAGCAGGGGGGACAGCAGACCCTGCCATTGCTGTGAATTTAACCTCCACTCTTCGCGAGCTCTGTACCGACGAGGCTGGGTTTCCACAGGGGGTCGGTGGAAGCTTCCTCTGGCCGTGGAGACAACAAAAGGGAAAGCGACACTCACAGTGTGGGGGCTGCAAAAGGAGCTGTTACATATTGCATGCACACAACGGGCTTTTCATGGCCTCATTAACGTCAATGGGAGCTTGCCATCTGCTCCAGCAGGGCCAGCATCAAGGTATAAAAATATTACTCACGGTTTAGATGGTGCCTTTTCCTGAGCACTGGGCTGATCCTTACTGTGACCCCTGAACTAGGTATGAGTTATCACTTCTGCTTTTCAGGAGGGAAAGCAGAAACTGAGAGTAACACAGAGATTTCAAAGATTATCACTGTCTCTCATCTGGCCATATGTGTCTGAGCAGAGGGAATGAGAAGCAGACAAGGGAATTCTTGGCAACCTGTCTTATGTGACATCCCCTGTCAGCAGGTCTCTATTTCTGTCTGACTTTATGATCTTTTTCTCAATCTTGCAACTCCAACACTTCACAGCAAGCTGGGAGTCTGCCGGGAAAGTTGTGAGCTAACTAGGTGACAGCGATAGTGAGACACAATTGCAGAAGCTGTAATAAGCAGTATTGATTTTGAATAAACACGTGAGTAATATTGACTTGGACAAGCTGTCTCTTAACAAGTAGAAGGACTGACTGGCTCCAAAGGATGGAGAAGTGGAAGTCCCTTTCTGGAACTGGGTAAGGCAGGTTTCCAGCAACCTTCTTCTCAATCCTGTTGGCAGATAAAGGCATAAGAACCACAGGGCTTTGCAAATGAATGAAGAATAAACAAAGAGTTATAGATGGATTGATAGTAGAAGGGAGGCGATGGATAGAGCAATGTAAGCAAGTGGTGAGCGAGCCGTGGTCTAGTGTTTGAGAAAAGGTTGACATCTGAATGATACAGAACTGTTAAAGGGAAAGAGAAGAAAGGTTTTGGTGAAGCATATCTGTGAGAAGCTGGGAAAGACATGCAATGAAAACCTAGGACTGTGATTTTCCATCCATGGTTGACAGAGTCTTCTGTAGATCTATGGCTTATGGATGGATCCCCAGAAATCCTCAGGGGATTTTTTTGGCATGAGCCATATCTGAATAGAGCAGCCTGAATGCTCTCCTCCAAAATTTCTACAGCAAACCCACTCCTTCCCATTTGCAATGCAGCTGTCTTCTCTCTTTTATTCACAATGGCACATACCATCAGTTCTCACAATCAGTTGCACAAGAATCCCATGGTGACCCCATTCCTGGAAAAGGGACATGGAGGCAATGTTTGTAGAGGTCTTTAAATATTAACTGGCAGAAAACATGGGGGTAAGCCTGCTGCCTTTGATCAGGCAGCTCTCAGCAACCCACCCTAGAACCAGAGCAGGTAAAACTTGGCTAATACATGGAGACCAGCAAGATCTTACCCACAGGTGTAACTCTGCCTTTGGCTGCAGCAAAAAAAGCTCATGTTGAGGTCAGTAGTGTTTACAAGTAATAAAAACAAACAAACAAACAAAAAACCAAAACAAACAAACAAAAAAAACAACAAAAAACCCCCCCAAAAAAACTCCAAACACCCTCTCCTCCATTGTTTCAGGTCCACATCAGCACTGCTCTGAGGTCTTTTCAGGATCAATAGGGAGGTGCCATGGATTCAGTGGGCTCTGACTTGGGCTCACAAGTCATGAGAGATTAGCCCTGAATTTGACCAGGTAGCACTGAAATAAGTCAAATGATACGCACTGGAAAATGGTCGCATTGACAGCTTATGCCTTGAACAAAGGCAGAAGTGCCTTAACACTTCCCATTTCCTGATGAGCAGCTTCCAGAAGAGGTCAAGGTCAAGGATCCAACTCTCACCCCTGAGACTTTCTTGGGGAACCTCTCTGTCCTGGCAGACAGACATAGAAGTGTTTCTGTCCTGGGTGATGCTGTAAAATAACTTCAGACCATTCACCCAAGCCCCAGAGATCACCAGTGGTCCATGGATCTCAACACAAGACCCAGTCACTCTGTATCTCATGGATATGTGGATGATAATATGTGCAGTAACGCTGTGGATGCCTTGCTCAGAAATAAAAAGATTGAGCTCCTTTGCATAAAATCACACAGAAAGGAAAAGTAGGGCATCTGGGAGGCAAAAACCCCCATTTCTTACAACTCCCTAGTTGTTCTTTCTGTATGGCAGCAAGAAGGCTGCTGTATGTAACAGGGGTCTGCTGAAATGAGGGCATTCCTTCCGCACATGCATATTCAAAGATTAAAGAGAAAGCTTTGAAATATTTTCAGAAAAGGGGGTCAATTATGTAGATTTTACATGGCTTGTTATTAAGGCCAAAACTCACATCGTTTTCTCAAGGGCTGGAGGATACCAAGGCAAAGATGTAAAGGAGTGAGTCCAAATTTGCCAGGAAGAAGGGAGGGAGAATCAAAACATTGTTAATTATATCCTCTCAAGAAAGGACTTGTGGTGCTAGGAATTCATCCCAAGAGGGTAATTTCAGGGCTACAAGTTGTAATATATATTATTGCTGGTCTAAGCAGGAGCAGGGAGGAACTCCAACTGTGGCACCTTCAGTAGCTCTTTGCAGGGGACTCTACTTGTAACTTAGCCTATTCTGGGCGATGTGATATCCTTCCCCCAACCTATCTGAAGTCTTCCACACCAATACAATAACGAGTCGAAGGAAAACTGGTCAACAACGATTGAATTTGCAAACTTGTTGACAAAATTTCTTACAAAGGCTGTTAGGGAAAGCGGAGACATTTGGTGTAAGTTCAAGTATTGTGTCATTGATTAAAAACTGGCCAGGAGAAAGAAACAGAACAGGAACAACTGGTTAGTTATTACAATGCCAAAAGCCTAACAAAAGGCTCTTAGAGGGAACATATTAGCCATCTTTTAATGCATAAATAAAAGGCTTCATTTAGAGGAATTAAGACTATTATATTTCTTTGATATCCAACTAAAATTCGAGAAATATTAAGTTTCTCAATTAATACTGTACACGTTCATAGGTTATTAGAAGGTTACTGAAAATAGGATCTCCTGAAGTAAAGAAAAAGGTGGAGTTTATAATTCCCTGTGCAAGGTTTGATGTATTTCCTAACTCTGGGAAGGAAGGCTGGGTCTTGGTGTTGGAAAAGTGCTTTTGTGTTCATAGTTTCCACAATGCAAAAAAGAGAATGGAGAATGGGTGGGAATGATGAACACTTTATACCTGGACCAAACAGTCACTGTAGGTAAAGTGAAATATTTGGATGGTAATGAAAATTAAAAACCCCAATAGAGCAGCTTGCTGTTCCACAGCTGATCAAAAAATGATCACATAAAATAATTTTTCAATGGAAAAGCGGATTTCAACTACAGATTTAAAGATCATAACCGAGTATCACTTCCCATGAGAAAATATCCAGTTTTCTCAAAAAGCTAAAACATTTGCACCCAAATAGTATTTTCCAGAGAAAATGATGGCATCTTATGATGTACACAGCTTACATCAGAGGGAAAAACATTTTCTGATCAGTTTTGTAGATCCTTGTATTCCTGACTATAGCATGAATTAGCTAGGAGTACAGAAATGATGGGATAGTGGTGTATCACTTTTCTTCTAGAGACATCAGAACATTTCACAAAGGCACTGATGTCTCTTTAGTACAGGATGACGGAGGAGAAGGAGAGCTGAAAGAGGTACCTAAAGCCAGCGTGAGACCCTGGAAGGGAACCTGCATGTCCCAACGCCCCATGCAAGTGCCCTTTCCAGTCAATTGTGGGGTATGTTATTATCAAATGAAAACCTCTGAGCTGATCTTTCAGATTTGGCAAAAAGAGGCAATGAATAGTCACAATTAGAAAGCTAACTCTGACTTTTTCTAAAGAGGAAAAATATAGGACTGCCCATTTATCTCCAAATTGAATCGAAGACTATACAACTCTGTGTGAGCATTGTTATTTTCCTTTATCAGCAAGGCATTGTTTTGTTGCATGAAATCTGTATGTTCAATAGATTTGATTTTCCAAGCAGCTGGGTTATCTTGCACTGTGAAGGCTCTCTCTTAATCTCAATTGCTGTGCTTTTCTTAGCGCTGTTCCCAGCTGCTCAGAAATGAGCACGATGCTTTCATCTGTCTTTTCGTGCTCTTATTAGGTGTGACAGTTTCAACAATACCCGTATGTAGAAAAATATGCAGGTTTTAATTTGGTTTTTAAAAATGTTATTGTCAAAAAAATATAGGCAGAAAGATGTTGCTTTTAAATAATAGAAGTCCTACCATGATCACACACTAATGATGTATTTCCTTGGAAAGATGGGATATTTATTTTTTTTTTTTTTCCCCAGTTTGCTCTAACACATAATTGCAGCCAAACCTTATTTATCCACAGGAGACAAGGGAACAGAAAAGAGCTGAAATATGCTATAGGTGCTTTTCAAGTGATGGTGACACACAATTAGGATTAATGTATGTATCTGATCATTTGGTTTCTGGTAAGAGTCTTTTTGAGAGACTAGCTTGTTGACTATCCACTTTTTTTTTTCTGTCCTGATAAGCCTTTTTCATGTAAAGAAACCCTCCCTTGGCTTGATGAGGTCATGATTTTGTAGAGCACCTATTGACATGACTGAAGTACCAACACAACAGGAGAGAAAGGGGGAGCAAAACTACTTGGGAGGATGGGATGCTTTAGTGGAAGACTCTTTGCTTTGAAACTAAACAGTGTTCAATGTTACAAGCAAGTTCTTAGAAAACCAAGCTGGAAATGCCTGAAAATTAGTGCCAGCCTCACAGCTATCCCGAGCATCTGCAATGCAAACCAAATTCCCTTGTGCAAAGTTTCCTGGGCTGCAGTGTTGTCAATGGTTTAAGTTAACAGGGTGCACTTAAACCAGGGTGAGCGAGAAGTCCTCATGGATCCAGCTCAGCCAGCCCTGCAGTAGGAGTGCTCACCTGGGGGCCAGAAAGTCCTTGGCCCATGGCTCTAAATGCAGCAGTTCCCGGGCAGACCTCCAATAAACCTAGCATTGCTCCGTCAGGAAAACAAGAGGACGGTCTCTTCGGTCTCCTCTCTGGAACGCAATCACTCTCCCATCTTTGTAACAAAATGGCTTTGACAAGGAACTCGTGATATTTATGCAGAAGGGATGCACATTTGCTCTGGAAATGTCATCATCAGGTCTAAGCTAATGTCATTTGGATAAGAGGGGCTATTCACATCAGCTGCAAATGTTGCCAACAAACTAAGACAAGTGGGTATGAAGCCAGCCTGCAGACTGTTCACTTTGGAGTATTTTCCTATTTTCCTATTGCTACCATGTTTATGAGACATGCACTGAGTACAGAATCACTGTGGACTGTCAGCATCTAACTGAGTATTTGACCCCTGTGTTTTAGAAGATGTAATGATACTGAAATGTTAGATACCTGAGGCTACAATAAGGGCTGTAAAACATTTTTCTTTTCTATGTAAAACTCAGGAAAGCAGTTGATCTGCACAATAGCTTATTCTGCATTATTAAAGGCTTATTGGTAAAGGTTTGGTAAAGGTTTGATCTACAGCTCAACCCTCCTGGGTTGGGCAGCCCAAGGCAAGAGAGACCTTTGTCTGATGTAGTTTTCTGAAGTTTTTTAACAAAATAGATTACCAGCAAAAGCATTATTTTGCTAGTGCAAGTGTGCCTAAGGACTTTGCCTATATAAGAAAAGCTGCTTTTAAAAAACCCCAACCAAACAAGGAAATACAGTCAGCTACTTCTCACCAATGATCTGAAAAATAACAACATTGCAAGCAGAAACAGGAGTGCTGTGTTAGACTCTCTAGCAGCAGATGAAAGCCTTCCCCTTCTCATGGCTGTTTGCTCCTTCTGCTGTCACTTACTGCTCTTCACAGGGCAGATAACATAAACCTCTATTCACTTCTGGGTTTTTTCCTCTCATGTTTTTTCTTTTAGATGAGATTATTTTTCTAATCCAGTATCTCCCAGATAAATAGGCACACCAGCTCTGGGGACTGGGGAATGGGTTTGGGTTCAGGGAGGCTGAAGAAGGACAGGAGCCCTTTCACTTATTGCTGCAAGATAAATCATCGCACAAAACCATAGTCTGCATGTCTGACAGTAGTGCTTACAGGCTGCAGTGCTACAGGATGAGTTTTCCTTGGGTGACATAATTTTACCTCCCAGGTGGTTATCACTAATGGATAATAAATCCAGTGATGTTTCTAGCGACCTTTTAAAATGAAGACCACTTAATTATGGGACACTGATTTAGAGTAAATCTATATAGTCTGTACAGTTTTTTCCAAAATACCAGATGTTAAAGATGTTCTTAAACATCATCATCATAATACCACCTTTAATAGATTTCTACATCACCTATGTGAGACCCGGCAGGAATAACAAGAACTCTGAGGGGAAACTGCAGCAATTCAGCAGTGGTCAGCTCTGGCAGGCAAACACACTCTGAAGATGAAGATGAAAGCCATGGTGCAGTACTCTAAAGGAGATGTTCTCAGCCACAGCAAGGTCCTGGACACCCTCTGAGGAGCACGCCAGCAAGGTTACCTTAAAGGACTGTGGCTGGAGGAAGACTAGCTCCAAGGGAAGAAGTAGAGAGATTCATCGTAGGGAAGAGAGAGCCAAGGACAGGAACGTACCCCCAGTTCTGAGTCTCCAAAGGCAGATCCCTGTAACAGCAGTGATTAGTAATAGCAATGGGACAGCACCAGGTGGGAGTCAATACGACAGTATCTGTGCTGGCCTTGCTGGAGACCACTGCCGTACAAAAGAGAAGGGAGTCAGCAAACATCTGAAGAAAATGCTTCTGGATGATTATGGGCAAAAAGTGGCTCGGTAGCTTCTCTTGAAATTAGATCTATTGCTATTTCATTACCATTAAGAAGCTATTGCTGACAATATTTCCTATAATTTATGCACTCAGATGACAACCCAGGAGCAGCATCTGTTTTCTTAGCAAGACCCTGCCCTTACCTGATCTTACCCTGGGGCCCCAGGAGAGCCAGGGACTTAACATAAAGTCCAAAATGTGGGGTCCCCTTCAGCTCATCCCAACTTTGAACACCAGCAGCAAGCTTTCTGCATCCTGATATGGTTTTCTGCCTGTTCTAGGTTCACATCTGTGACACAGACAAGGAGAGGTTGCTGTTCTCTTGGACATGCAGTATTTGCCAGGCAAAGGCACCAGAGCAGTGGGCTCCACAGCCCACTGGTGACCTGCTGCCAGGACAGGCTGGGAAAAAATGCCCAGGTGGCCTTGCTCCCAGCTTTCCACAGTCAGCTACAGATGTAGCTGGTATTGGTACAAGTGCCCCATTAACAGGTTAATCAGGACTATAAGGAGCAGCTTGCTAGTGATTTTTAGTTAGGGGGAAAAAAAAAAAAAGGATCTAAAAATGTACTTGTGCCTGGCAGGGTTGCTCTGCAGAACTAATCCTTTGCATTTCTTTTGCATCTTCCATCTGTGATTTCATGGTTAATTGACTTATCCATGGAATGTTCCTCTGAGGTATAGATTATCTTCACTTTCAGTGATAAAACCAAGTGCATAGGGGATTGCAATGTAACTTGCTGTAAACCCTCACGGGATTACAAGGTAGGGGAGAGCAGACCTGAGTCCCTGCTCTGCGCCCTCAAGGTGGGCTCCCTTTTCGCATGGAGACACACCAGAAATCATGCTCCACGTGGGTAAGAGCCACCACGTGCTGCACCCTGTGGACCACAGCATTGCCCAAAATGCTGGGCAAGAATTTGCTGGCCCTGGCCAGGGCCTGAAGCATGGAGCTGCTCTTGTCCCATGCGTGAGCCCTGCGACACAAGTCAGGCCAGTGCTCATGGAGAAATGCCATCGCTGCCGTCACGCGGTTGGCTTTTATTTTCAGTCATCCCAGCGTCAATAACTGCACCACAGCACTGGCTGTATTGATCGCGCTGATGCTTTGAAGATCAATATTTGTAACAGTCCTGGCTACAGCTCTTCGGGGGATCAAAGCTCAGTCCTCCAGCTGTAAGGCTGAACTTCATCCCCCTGGAAGCTGTGGGAGACTTTACCTGTTGTGGGTTAGAGGGAGACACATAATGCATGCCTTGGGTTACGTCTGTACAACTCCTGTAAGGGCTAATAGAAGACAAACATCAGCCTCCTTTGAATCAATGGGAGACAAACCCCATGCAACAGATTTCTGTCTTTGACTGAATGGAATCCTTCCCCAGACATTCAGTTGTGTGTTTGCAGAATGATGCTGCCTTTTAAATTGCTTTTAATAAGCAAAGTAAGGTAAAGAAGGAAGGACTGTTAAGAAGTGATGATGACATCACAAATGTAGTAGCATATAAAAAGCAGGTGAGGAAACACTTAGAAAAATTGGGTTCCCAGCAGTCAGAGATGATCATCCCAGAGGTGATGCTAAGACTATTATTTAAAGTGAATTAGCTGATTAACTTATTGAACCTTTGCAAATATCACGCACAGCAGGCAGGTTTCAGGCAACTGGTACAATTTTACCATCTCCTTAAACCACAATTTTTAGCTTTTTCCCCATATTGTATATCATCTACCATTTTTAAAAGTTCAGCTCCACCAGTTTGGTGACTGCCCTTCTTATTGCATGCAAGATAACTCAGACAGGCAATCACAGCGTTAGGATAATGAGCAGAAACCTTTAGTGAGATGTTTTCATCCTTATTTCTGCCAGGATTGTGATACAGGAGACACAAAAAGTGCATTTCTGTTCGGCAGCTAGGACACGCGTCACCTTATCCTAACGCAGGTCAAGGGAAGTGCCAGTTCACTCCACTTACGGTAAAGAAACAGTAATGAACACGCTGAGCTGGAGCCAGCCACACCGTAGACATTTGAAGTTAGCTGAGACAAATCCCACTTCTGAAGACTGACCCGGCTCAGTGAGTTTTGTTGTTGTTTCTGGCTGAAGAAAGATTGGGGTCCCTGAATTTTAACAGCATCTAATAGTGGCATGAATTCCAGCATCAAATATTAATTCAGATAAGGCTTTGATGTAAGTGGGGATTGTTGCTTAGGCTGAAAACAGGCTGATGATATGTATTCATTATATGTAGAAGCTCTCCTGTGCCTTGCTGGAGATGCTGTGCCAGCATCGTTATTTTACATCTTTATTGACATTTTGGGAGATGGGTAAATGTCCCATTAGCCCAGTAAAGATGGAGAAATGAGACAGCAGGGAGACCTAGGATCAGAAATATTCTTAGAAGAATATCTGTATGGCTGTGGCTCATGCAGTGAGAGCAGCACCCAAAAGGGGCGAGCATCTCTGCAGACACTTAGAGCCCCTGCCCCAGGGAGCCGAGTCGAGGGCGTGAAAGGGTTTGAGAGGACCAAGAGTTTAAATGAGCTGAAGCAGGAAAGAAAAAGGTGATCCCCGACCTCTGAGTCTCTTTAACCCTCGTTTTGTTTCCAACGCCAATGAAACTTTGCTCAGAAACCATCGTAGCTGGGACGTGCAGTGACCAACAGCTGGTCAGCCAAAGGGCATCCCCAGGGAGGCTTGGAGCTCACAGAGCAGAGGAACCCAAGGAGGGCATCTCAGGCAGCTGCTGAAGCAGGTGCACCTGCGTAGCTAGAAATATCCATGACAGCATGAGGCAGCAACATGCTGCTGGCATCAGCCAAACACTGATTTTATTTGGGGAGTGACAGGGGCCCCAGTTGGGCTGTAAGGGGAGGGGTGTCAGTCACCTATGCCAGAAGGTAAACCTGACGGTGATAGTGATGATTTTTGAGTTTACCAACAGTTCATGGGTGCAAGAGGGTGGGTTTTATTAGGGCTTGAACAAACCAAGATAAAAACTACATAAAATGAAAAAATGTAGGATCATCATGGGGAAAAAAGGTATCGCTTGTTTCCCTTGGTCCTGTTTTTAGGTATCTGATCATGTCCTGTGAGACAGCCTGTTCCATCAAATAAGGGATGTGCAGGATCTACCTTGGACTCTGTCATCCAGGTGATCCTCCTGCCTACAGGGTATTTTCCATGCCGATATATCTTCTGAGAGCTGGGCAGCTGTGAAATTCTCCCCCAGCCTTCACTCTCAGGGGGACCAAAACTTCATGGACATTTTAGAGGAGAGATGGTCTCCAGTTGCTCTTTTCATGTGGGGGTTCTGATTTGCTTCAGAACTGACCCAGCCTTTAAAGAAAATTAAAGAATCTCAGCATGTAATAGTATTTTAAAGGACTGCTTTTGGGCAACCCCAGATTATTATTATTTTTTATTATTATTATTATTTTGTACTTTGTCAACTCCTTTCTTCCCCTCGCCCCTGTCTTCTATTTCTGCTTTATCCCAAGCACTTCTATTCATTCCTTCCCTGTCCGCTCTTCCCCAGGCCAAAACGACCACAGTCCAGGATTTGCACAGTTGTAATGACATTACACTTCAGAGAGAAATGGCTGTTTCTCACTTAATGCCTTGCCTGCCCTGTGAGAGCTGGGCCTCCTCTCCCAATACACACAGAGACGTGTCTATAGAGCATCAGGTGCATTTATGAGCATTTGCAGAGTATCTGGGAGTCACCTTGCGTCAGATATTGTCTTTCTATAGACATAAAATATCTGTAATCAGGTTTCTAAGTAAGACCATAATAGCCGTGCTTTAGCAAAGTTGTAGTTTTGGGGAACAGTGTTTAATTTGACAAAGATACTAACAGGGATGGCAGTGGAGCCCTTTACATTGGAAAAACAGCTTCTGTTATCCTGTTCTGTTGATTTGTTCTTGCAAACGAAACACACTCCGTGTTTGCTGCTTTCTACACCGTAGTGAACATCGCGGCCTGTTTCAACGGTTACTGAAGTGGATGAATAAATCATCTATCTGACTGTTGAAAATGCATACATAGACCTAGTGCTCTAATAAAAGGCTTTGTATGTGTTTTGACTGTTAACATCCAGAACAGCAAATATACCTAGCAGCACAAGGAAAATACAGCTCCAGTTACTGCTTAGGGAAGGAAGCCCCATCGTATTTCCAGCACACGTTTTAGCAGAAGACTAAGCAGGATGCTCAGCCTTGTGGTTGCACCCGCTGGGAGCCAGGACAGCCAGAGACCATTTTCTCTGCTGGGGCAGAGACTCTGGACAGCAGTTATTATTTTGAGTCTGTAAGCCTCATCTCTACAGCTCCCATTTTTTATCTATGGATCCTCAAAGCGTCTATAGATCTTCCTGGTGAGCTGGGATGCAGGCAAGGAGAAACAAGGTGGTCGGAGCCTTGCCCAGGTCACCAAGCTAACCTGGCTTCGCTGTCAGTCTCTCTCAGCCTTGTACAGAGACCTAAGATCTTCAGACATGACTTTTTTATGTCTGCCTTCCAACTCTGGAAGGCAGCTAAATCAATTTTATTAATACCTTGAGACTTTAATATTCATCATATTGCTTTGCTTTTGTGGAAAAAGCGTAACTGTTCTGGAAAAAGAGAGTCATTAGAGCTGTAAAGATGAACTCCAGAAAAGTAACTGGTGTTTCCAGCCCTCAGTAGAATTGGTGCCAGATAAGGGTAAGTTGGCAAATGATTTTGACAACACTTACTCATGCAAATGCTGCATCAGTGGAACAGCTTGCAAAGAGCACGGGTCCGCCCCTTGTTTACTTCCCCAGAGGCAGGTCCCTCTCCCTCTGAAGCCACGTGGCAGGTCTCAAAGGACTGCACCGGCAATCTTAGAGAGGAAAACCTCATTTCTCGGTTTTGAAACACACCCTATAACCAACAACAAATAAACACAGCTCCAGTTTCTCAGTGCTGCCAAAGCAACACACCCAGTACAGCACAATTCTTCCCCTTGCATCACTGACAAAGCTGCCAGCTGAATTGCGCCTGTATCCTTGGTGCCTTGGAGCGGTACCAAGCAGTAAGCACATAGATAAGCTTGAGGAACCCAGCAGCTTTTGCAGTGCTGCTAGTCTCAAAAAAAGACCCCAATGCCTTGCCAATGGCTAGTAAAAAGAGCACATTTCACTCTAAAAATCATTGCTGAGAATGTGGCCTTTCCGAGAACAAAGCTTTATATATGCCAGAAGATGACTTCAGAACGAAGTCATTTTAACCATTTTTTTAACCCTGCCGATAACTTAATCTGTAGGTGAAAAGGAGACTGGAGAGGTAGTGCCATCCCGGAGAGGATGCGCCCAGCCATCAGCACAACCTGCAATTCATGCCTTGCTGCATCCTCCCCGCACCGCTTGGCGACAGGAGTCCCCAGGCAGGCAGCGCTACGAGCTACACCCAAATGGGTGGGCACCTATGCCCCATGCCACCCCAGCCAGTGCGGGTCTCGATTCCCCCTGCCATCCTCAAACCATCGTCTTGCTCATCTCCAGGAGGTGCTCGGTCTGCCTGCACAGCCCTGGCAGTAGCAGGTGGGACTCACCACCATGCCCAGCACCTTTGCGTTTGTGTGTCATATAAAAAAAGCACATAAAAGTATTAATAATTTGGGCTTCTGGGTGGTTTGACCCTCTTTATTTCACCATTCACCCTTTAGGGGGGGAAAAAACCAACAAAAAACAAACAAACAAACAAACAAACAAACAGAAAAACAGAAGAAGAAAGGAGTTACAGGACATTTTCGGTTGTGTATTTTTTCTGGACGAATGAAACAAAGTTAGATTGTTTTTTTTCCCCCACAACACAGAGAATTAATTGTTGAAAGCAGCTATTTTTAATGAGGGCGGTGGGGGGGAACAAAAAGCCATAAAAGCGACTGGTTCTTCTAGAACGTAAGCAAATCTTACCCATTTTTAGATAAGCCATGAAGAGTTTGCCTTTGTTATCATATCAGTAGACTTATAGTAAAAGTCACAATCTAAACACAACAGAGCCAGGCTGGGAAACTGGATCACATAAACCTCCCAGTTCCCTCCTCAACCCCCAGCCCGCTGCAGTCATCGGTCCTGATTTGCAAATGCTACTTTTGTGAGAGCTGTGTGCTGGTTTTGACTTTTATTCGCAGAAGATTAATGAAAAGCAGGGGAAATCTGGAGAAGCGGTGATGAGAGAAGCACAGCAGCAATAATATTCATACCATTTGGAGGCAAATGTTGCACTTACGGAAAGTATGCAACAAAAATAAAAAAACAAGCACGGAAGACGCTCCGAGTGTTAAATATTCATTAGTATTCCCCGCGCTGCCTGTTCTAAATATAAGATATGTTTCAGTGCAGCCCCGGTATGTGACTGGGATGTTTTCCCCTCCCTTGCATGATGCCATAGCCATTCGGATGGCAGGATGTCGCCATGGCAACACCGTGATGCTACCTTTTGTTCGCCGGATGAAATGACCAGTTGCGAGGTTGGCCAGTGGCACGCATCCACGTGGCCAAGATACGGCTGGGCTGTGGCAGCACCTATTGTCCTGGCCGCTGGCAGGTCTGGGGGGTGGCAGGTGGGAGGTGGTGGCAGCTCTTTGCGTCAGAGCAAGGGAGACTGGGTCCATATCCAAACTCCCTCTGCTTTGCAGGACTGTTACAGGCAGCACCACTTGGCTCTGTACTGGGATCCTCACCCCAAAGGTTAGGAAGGGTTTCAATTTACAGAAGTTTTATCCAGGCTTGGACACACCCACCATGAATATAAGGCTTTTCTGGCCATTTTCCCTGCTACTGTGTTCCTGAGGCAAGATTCAGCTCCACAGTCAGACACCTAAATTCAGCCATTTACGTTTACTTGGCTATATCTTGGCAGATATCTCTGCTCTCATTCCGGTCCGTGGAGGTCTGTCAATGCAGTCAACAGAACCTAGAAAGAGATTCATGTTCAAGGCTGAATCCAGGTAGGGTCTATTTTGGCTCCAGGTAGACATCTACTTTGGTCTGCAGTCTAGACTTCAGCAGACATTTAGATTATGACAATATGAGGGGGTTTCAAGGTATCTGTCTCACTCCCATGATTAGTTAAGGAGCCAAGAGTAATCATATTCCCAGCTTAAACATTTCTTCTAGGATGAGGTGGGTTGAATCCAGGACAGGGTGAACCTCTGCAACATCTATGTGAACCAGACAAGTGGGTCCCCTCTTCTGCAGATGGAGAACCTGAGATACGCTGGGCGTAGCTGACCAGGCTCTGAGTCAAATGCTGCTCCCCTCCCCAGAAAGATGATGAGAAAGCAAATGTTCACATGCTCCTTTTGCCTCTGTTGTGCCTTTGATCTGAAAATCGCAGGAGTGAAGGCTGTCGAACAAGTCTGCGGTAATTTGAGCATTGCCACGAGTAGCAGCCCAGGGGACGAAGAAAGTGTCAGACCATGGTGCACACTATCGGGGCACCGCTCTCCTGGATACAGCAACTAAAATTTTCATTTTAAAGCAAGCTCCGGCTCCCACAGTTGTAAAGTTATTGCTCTCAATGTGAAAGGGGTTTGCAGACAGGCTGGATGCATGCAGAACATGGTCATCCTGCTCCTGTAGCACATGAAGAACAGGTTGGTGGCTGCATAGGCTAAAGCAGAGTATCTGCCCAGATACCAGCAGAGCTCAAGTCCTACCTGGTGCCTGGAGACTGAGAGGAGGATGACATATGACGCACAATCCCCATCCATCCATGGCCACTCCAGCTCACATTTGCTGGAAACTGCCAGCCCTAATGCTTTCTGGGGAACCACGTCGAAATTTGCCCCGGCAGAGCCAGCTGGTTTTCCTGGTGTGACTGGTGAAGGTGGATGTGGACAGACCTCGCTGTCACACACCACTTCAGCTGTGGCTCACGGTGACCCTGTGTGGGGGCTCATAACTCTCCCGGGGGGGCTCCGAGCATCCTCTGGGCTGCAGCTGGGGGTCGCAGCCCGTGCTCCTCGGGCAGGCAGGCTCGCTGCTGGCTCACAGCCACGGCCACGGGTGCTGCTCAAACAGCACCGTCCCCTTTCCTGTTCCTGCTCGTCCTGCTGAGCTGGGCTCTGCTCTGACTCATGCAGTATCAGCACAGTTCCCCAATCCGGTCAGATCAGAGAGGCTTTGAGTGCTGCTGAACCGGAAAGGCCCTGGCTTGCTTTTCTGGTCCCAGACTGAATTACTCTTTTGGCCTTTAGGAAAATCACCTTTTTTTTTTTTTTTTTTTTTTGCTTGTAAACAGAGATAACACAGGAAACCCCGTGAGTCACTGTGGTTTAGCCTAGTTCAAAGCAGAACCGAGCTTTAAAAGAGAACTGGGTGTTCGTATGCTACCGTGGGTACACCATCCACATTATCATAGTGCATTAGAGCTTGCCCATGTGGCCCGAGATCTCCAAAATTCTTAAACGATCCTCTCTCTTTAGGTTCCTCTTGACACTTTGAGGAGTCAAATTCCCCTGACGATCTGGAGGAGAGGATGTTTTGCAGAGGCACAGACTTGAAAACCTCACATCAGAGTCTGGCACGACGTTGTATGTCAGAAAAAACACAATTGCTGTGTTTTACTGGAGGCTGGAATTCTTGTTGCCATTTATTCAGCCACTTATTAAAGTCTTGTAAATACCAATAACAAAATATATTTATATACATCCAACAAGAAATAGATGAGCCTGACAGCACTGTACAGTGTCTTTTTAGCTCCGGAATTCTTATCTCTGCCTTCAATATGATATGATCAGATACGTTCACATTTAATAAGGAGATGAGTTGGGCTGAGAACAGTTAATTATCTTTGAAATTAATATTAATCACTGTAGGGGGACACTTCCCCTCCCAGTTTTTACCCCACAAAGAATAATAAGAAAAATGCCCTAAAACTGCAAGATCTACAGGGTTGAAAGGATCGGAAGGGAGAGATAGAGAGGAAAAGGGATGTGTGGGGTCGAACACCCCGATCTGTGTCACTGCCTGGGTGCACTTCTGCTGGGGCTTGCCAGGGCAGGGATGGTGCCCTCCTCTGGGTTCATCCAGAGGTTGCACCCTCAGACAGCACCATGAAGATATTCCCTCGCACCCTCTCTACGCTGGTGTAACCTCCAGCAGCCTGTGCTGAGGATGGAGGATGCATCTGGGCAGAGATGGCCCCTGCTCTGAGCAGCCAAAGCATGAAACTACCTCAAGAGAAGAGGTTTATGGAGGGGTGAGGAGCCACAGAGGACCTGAGAACAGGATTCTCCTTGGCTTTGGACATCTGGGGCAGATCACTTTGGGGAGGAGCCTGTCTCTCTCATTGGCCTTGCCGGAGCCTCAGTGTCTGGCTCGGACCAGAGGGCAACCTTTTAGAGGGTGAAGCCAAATGAGGTGAATCCCCGTGGCCATGCAGGGAACGTGTGACAATACCAGGAGTGTAACCAGATCTGCTGAATCCCGGCTCAGTGCCTTAATCAGACGGTGGCTCTCCCTGAGTGTGTAGCTTTGGGGCGTCAAAGAAGGCTGATGTTAAAGGGCGTTACAAGTTTCCGCCTGTGGTGTGCTCCAACCAGCCTGACAGCGATTTTCTAACACTGAAAATCAGGTTCTAGTGGTGTAACAGGGTTTTTAATTTCCTTTTGGGACAGCAGTTGGGTACTGGTATGTGGAAGGTTATCCCCTGGGCCAGGGAAGGGGAGCCTTGTTTGTGTCTGCATTAGGAAGTGGTGTGACCCCGGGGGGGAGCCAACCTTTGGAGCAGTGATGGGCAGATGGTGCTCGTTTGATGGCGTTTCAGAGGGGTTTTACTTTGGACTGGTTTGGTCTGGCCCTGTGGACCGAACGCTCATGTGTTTGCAGGTCTGAAGCCTATTTTCCGGTCAGATTTTCTCTGAGAGAGATTCATTCCCAGCATCACTCCATGATGGAAACCAAAATGTGGGAAGTGGGGGGAATTAGGGAGTTTTCCACAAAGGCATGCTCTGATCTGAATTAAAATGCTAACAGAAAGGCATTCAGCAAGTCTCTTTTGCTGAGCAACTTTGCAGGACTATATTCCTTTTGTTTCGCTCTCTTTTCTTTCTCTCTCTCGCTCAGTTCCTGGCTGACAATTGACAGGAACTCCCTTTCATGGGTTTGGTCACTCGCCGACAGCAAATGCGCCCAGCAGAAAATGCTCCAACTGTTGGTGTTTCCCGAGCGGGAAAACCTCTCAGGCTGAGGCTTGGGATCAGGAATACACCCCTTTAAGTAATCCTAGGGAATCCGCAATCTTTCCACGGTGACGAAGTTTTCTCGGCGCTTTCCTAGCTCGCACAGAGAGCCGATGAGCCGTCAGCCCCGCGCGGGGACGTCGCCAGATTAAACCCGGCGGCACAATAGGCAGGGCAAAGTCCCACACCTTCCCATCGCTGCCGCCGACTGGATCCCCGCGGCTGGGCTGGGATCGCTTGTCCTGTGCTGAATGCATTACGTAAGGCAGGGATCGTTTGTCAGCCGCGATGGTACAAACATAGCTGCAGGCAGATTATGCAGAGAGAGAGAGAGAGAGGAGGGAGAGGGAGGAAGGTCTCTCCAGGAACGGTGCTCCACGCAACTGAGGATTGCAAGTTGGCAGGTTGGTGGCTGGCCGAGCTGCCGTGAGGGTGTCGCTGGCGGTCCCTGACATGCTCTTGTTCGTGTGGGATGCTTGAGACAGGGACGAGAGACTAAGTTGGGGGACGAGGATTGGCATGAGGATCGGACCAAAATGGAAGGGCTTCTGTCTCCGATGAGAACGAAGGTAGGGGAAGATGTTAATGTCTTTTGAAGCTGCTTTTAGCCGAGGAGGGGAAGGGGAGGTGCGGGGCTAGCTCTGTGAATAGGGGGCTTGCCGAGCTTTTGTCTCTTTTCTTTTCTCTCTCTTTTTTTTTTCTTTCTTCTTTTTCAAAACTACGCTCGTGAATGTAACTCGACGGAGGAGCGACAGCAGTCGTCTCCAAGAGGGGAGTAACCCATCACTCTTCCTCGACAGAGATGACCTTTGTAAATGAGTTTGCCTTTTGGAGTAGACAGCCATATTTTTGTTTGAATTTCCAGTCGGAGGCTCTCATTGTGTCTGTGTGTCTGTGCGTGCTCCCCAGGGAGCCGTGCGGGGAAAGCGTACCTGCGGCGCGGGGAGCGATGGATGGTGCCGGCGGGCTACCCCAGTGTGGCATTTTCAGCAGCAAGGGATGCACAGACAAGCAGAGGGTGGTTTTATGCCCAAATATACTGCCAGGGTGGGAGACCTCTTGGTGTGTGCCCAGACCAGAAAGCTGTAAAAGAGAAAGTGAGTGTGCAGACCTAAGGAATTGCTGCACTTGTCTGCTGCCTTCTCACGCTCCCAACTCTCTTTAAAGGTTTGCCATTAATCCTCCTTATTAAAGAAACTTGAATTCCAGCAGGGAAAAGCCAGCGACAAATACAGTGATGGTTTGGTTTGTAAAATCTCCTTCTGTGCTATTATTTCTGCACGGTCCTGGGGGAGAGACTGATTCCTGATTGTATTTTATTTAGTCACTGCCTCCATCCCATGTGGTAACTGCCTTGGGTAAATCTTTCTGATTTCGGTCCATCACCACATACAATCCAACCCTGTTGTATTGTATCTCAGGACTGGAAGAACTAGAATTCAATGACAATTCTTGCTGGCAACAGAGTATCTTCCTATGTCTTAAATGCAAGCAGTTTTGAAGGTGCAGTCAGACCAGAGCTGTTTCATATGAATGCCAGACTAGAAAAAATTCTAAGAAATCATCTGGTCCAGCCCCTGTGCTGAGACAGATTAGCTAGACTGGTCTCCTCGATTACATCCCTGCCATCCACTATCTTAAATTAAAGGCTCTTCAATGATTGAAAGTATTTTCAATATTAAAAGCTAGAAAAGTGATTTAATTTGCCAGCAAGTGGCTGTACTGTAATTCTCCAGGGGAGTAATTTTTTTTTCCCACTTTAATTCAGCTCTTTTCTGTCTTTCCCAGTAGTTGGGGATTAAAAAAAGGACCTACGAACTTCATATAGCTCTCTATTACCAAGAATAATGCTAACGGGCAGTTTACAGAATGAAAGATTTGTAAGGGATTACAGACCCAGCCATTCATACCTCTCATTACTGAGGAATACATACATTAGTGTTAGTCTTTGTAAGGCATTTCTCAGTATTACTTTCTGAAAAAAAATAAGAGAATAGAAGACAAAAAACCTGCCCAACAGATCCCATTTCCATTACGAGAAAATGTAACTTTCAACGTTTTAGTTGATGTTTCCATTCTGCTCCTTTAACCAGGCTCGCGATGGTTGCTGGAGGCAGTCTCTCCCAGAATTGGTGCGCTATCAGGTTAACGCGTGGATTACAGCCAGACGTGTGTACTATCAGCACCTGCAGCACGCGTGCAGCTAGAAAAATGACAGAGTAAGGGAAGTGGACCGGGACTGGGTATTATGTTTGTTCATCTGACTCGCTTCATAGCTGCAGCTGGAATGTAAATCCTAATAATGCCGTTCATAACGTGTAATCTCAATTACCACGATCGGGTTATTTATTGATCCTATACAAGAATTTGCTTGGGAATATAGACATAATCCTTTGGATCGCAATCTGCTCTAATATCAGAAAAAGGGACAGATTCTGACCTCCTTTGTGTATGGGAAAAACTTCTCAATCCAAAGCAATGTGATTTTAAACCATCAATTGCAATGATGTAAAACTGACGTGATTCTCTTGAAGATCCAGACGCTGACATTGGTGTTACGTTGCTGTTAATCTGGAGTAGCTCAATGGCAGCTGATGGAGATATTAAAACACACTCTGTGTAATAAAGATCAGGATTTGGCCCTTAGATCTTTACCTTTCAGAGAAATAACAATGAGAAGATCACTTGAATAGATTTGAAAACTAATCTGATTTCCGAGATGCTTTATAGCTGGCAGCGGCTCTCTGCTCACTTGCCAGAAAATTGAGTGTAAAATCTACAACTCTCCAAATACAACCCTAATATGTGATGCCTACAAAAAAAACTTGACAACAGCAAGGCTGCCGATGCGCCGAGACCCCTGCCTGTCACATTCCCTAATATTGCCTGGTTTTTCTCCCTCTACTCCCCCGTCTGTCTGATCCCATCTGTTGTCACTTGTTTTACACTTAGACTGCAACTGTTGGAGGCCAGTTGGAAGTTTTTTTGTCCTTTGGTTTGTATGGTGACATGAAGGCTGGTGGGGTCCTGGTCATCTCCAGCAGTGCTGCGTGGAGCGAGCCTAGAGCATCTGTGAGCTCCAAGACTTTAACCTACATGAAAACTTCTCCACATTACAGTGAAATGCAAATAAATGCTTGGTTTTATATTTAGAGTCCCAGGCAGCTATATTCAGTCTGCTCAAATCTAGAAATAAAATAAAATAAAAAAAAAACCAACCTAAAAGCAAACCCAGTTTGCTTTGTTTCCATGGGTGGGCAGGAGTAAGGGCTGACTCTTGCAGGCAGCTCTCACAGTCTGCCACCAAGGGGTGAGGACAACGTGCATCTGCCTCTCACAGCCAAACATGTAAAGGTCTCTCTAATTAAAATGAGGTCCAAATCCCTGCAGGCAGGCTTGGGTGAATCTCATGGCTGCGACTGAAAATACGATTGCTGTCGGTTCTTTGATCCTCTTTGCTCAGAGAGGTCCCCACCCCACATCAGAGCAGAGGTGGGCACACCTTCACTTCAGAAGCCAAATTTATCGTGCAGGAGGGCTGAAATGCTGGACACAGCATGCAGGGCAGAGATATGCGCACACGTCCTCGCCTCTCCATCCATCTCCACGACAGGACTTGCCAGCAGAAGACTGGGAGTACAAACCAAGAGTATATTACATCGGGGACTTGTTTCCCGTTCCACAAAATGATAACCCATTTGGTTACTGGGCTGTGCTGGGTGATCATAGAATGGGGTGCTTAATAACTTAGAAACTCTTTAAAATATTTGTTAAGGTAAATTGGGTATCAAACGTTAAGTGCATTGCACCATGTAATGAACTCCACTGCAGTACGTCATGGGTGGTTAATACATTTCTGCTTTTATATAACTGGGATGCACAAATGAATAAATTTAAGGGAAAGTGGAAGAATACATGATAAAATGGGCCGATATATTGAAACTGAAGCAGATAAGTGGAATGCATTGAACAGAAAACTTTCTGCATTTTTGGTTTGATGATGTTGATGTTTCACATGACTAGAAGAAATAGTAGTTTGCAAATATTTGATGGGTTAATGGTGATACTGATAAATATTACCAGAATCAGTTGAATTCTGTAGCCTAGGATGTCCGAGCCTCCTTTTTAAGAGCAAATGAATGTACACAATAGCAATGTCCCCATGCCACCTTAAGAGACAGTGAAGTTGATTGAGTACCACCGAGTGAAAAGAATGAAGAAATGCATAAATATTGCACTCCTTTTGTTAGCCTCCATTTTAATTTGCTTTATAATCCTCAACACATGCACAATTTGCCTTAACCCTCAGTGCATCGCCCTCAGCAAATTACACTGGCATAAGAATTTCAGTAATTTCAGTTTCTCTGCCGCTGACACTTGCCAGTGCACGCTACTGAATTTGCAATGAGCACCTGGCTTGAACCACACAGAACTGGCTAGCTGCTCTATTTTCCCTTGAGAAGCCTGTTTGGCGCTTTTTTGTTTATCAAAGCACTGCTTTTCTTTCAGACCGACTGAAAGAACTTTTTCAATGAACTTTCCGTCTATTCAGAGACACACACGGAGGGTAAATGGAGATTAATTACCGTTGAATTTACTAAGCTTTGCATCCAAAGATAATGAATTTTGAGTGTTCCTGTGTACAGAGAATTCAGCTAGGGAACTCAGTAAATAATGTGTGTAATGTTTAGATAGTACTCTTAAAATGTTAATGGAGCTGTTCTCTATTATTGAATCTTATTAACTTTATCTGTTTATTATAGATTTTGGGGATTAGCAAACTCCCATGGTGTTACTGTTTATTTGTTAAACCCTGTTGGCTCTACTTTCAAAGCAGTTTAGTTTTTGACCACTAGATCTCTCAGAAAGAATGGTTAAGTTGTCCTTTGTGCCTTACTTAGAGAAGTTCACAGAAGCTTGAAGCAGAGAAACTTTGGGAGGTACCACAACCCCTGTGAGTCTTGAATAGCAGAAGTCTGCAACGGCTGGCCTTTGAGATCGCCAGAGGAAATTGGAAGGGAAAATTGCCCCGGAGAAAGGGAAGTCTGGAGACTGAGTTACACCTATGGACGGGATGGCTGTAGTCTTGAATGCCCTTGGATGGTAACTGAAAAGAGGTTTACACGGGCAGGTTTTTTGTTACAGTATGGGGCTGCATCCAGCAAGGCATCTGAGCAAGTTCTTAACTTTAAGCTCACAAGCTGTCCTGAGAAAGTTAAAGTTAGGATCGTGCACTGTATGGAGAGCTACACATCTTAAAATCACCTTATGGTGCTCTCGTGCAAGCCAAGATGCAGAGTAAGTCCTTCGCATATGTCATGAAACCACTCCTGGTATTTTTAACAATGGCAAAAGACCAAATGGCAAAAAGGGGCACCTGTCTGTCCAAAAGCATGCACATTCCTCCTTTGGAGTCTCAGATCCCTGTTTTGATACCACTGTGTATTTAACTCCCGTTTGAATATCTCATCAAGATAGCCACATACAGGTGTTAATGACACTCAGAGACTGGGATCTGCAAAGTCGTTTGGGGGATTCAGACCTCCTGGGTGGACTAGCTTCACATGGACAGTGAGCACTCAAACCTTTTGGGTTCCTGTGCAATGACCCATGAGCTGGTGTGACCACATGAAGTCTGGGAATCACCGGTGCCGCCTCGGCTGCCCTTCCATGGGGCACTCGCAGAGTCTGCTGAGCTGCTTAGGGGGCAGATCCTTTTCTGCCTTATTAGCAGTTTGACTCAAAGTTTAATGAGGCCGTACATAATTCCCTGAGCCTGTAGTTGGTTAAAAAAGAAAGGCAACTGAAGAAATAATGAAGTCTTATGTCTGCTACTGTTAATCATAATTTTATAAATACCTGGGAGAGAGGTTGTAGGGGCATAACTCAGAGCAGAGTTTGGCTTTGGAATAACTCTACCATAATGTTATGCCTCTGGAAAAGCATAGCCCTTTCTGTTCTGCAACATTTCCTAAATCCATCCAGATTTAAAAACAATATATCACTGAACATAAAGCCGAAAGGTTATTTTTCCTCCCCGGCTGTGCTTTGTATCAGTGCGGTGAAATACCATGCCTCACTGGACCCTGCCTTCGCACTTAGTCACGGTAGGGGTGGGTTATTTACTGTCCAGGGGTAAAACATCGTTGTGTATCCTGGGCAGGAGCTGGACACTGCGCCGTTAATGAGAATTGCATTGCAGTAGCATTGGGAAAGTCCAGCACACAGACTTGTATGCTTACTGCTGGCCAAACATATGATGAGAAGACAACCCCTGTCCCCAAATGCTCCTCACTGAAGACTGGGAGGAAATGGAGGCATTTTGCCTCTGATTTTTAAGGAGCAAGGATTGAAGTGCAGATTCTGATATATCACCTGTGATTCAATGGCTGGGTGATGCTGCCCTTTCTCAGCATCCTCAGTGGCACAAATGAATCTAGGCTACACCATCCTAGCATGGAGCACCCTTGGGTGCACACCAGACTGAGCTGGTTCAGCTCTTGCTGAGCACTTCCATGATGACCATCAGACATCCCTTGAGGTGGACTAGGGTGACCACAGAACCAGGGCTGCTTTGCCTTTCACAGACAGCACAATCATCTGGTTGGGGTCCCCCCTCTGCCATCGCCAGCTGAGCATCAAGACCTGCATTTCTGGGAGATGCAAATCAGCTTACTACCCTCATCACAGCATGCCTTGATAGCCAAAGCTCACACATTGTCTATCAAATGCCACTGGATCCTTTCAAGGGATGGAAACAGGAACTGCTCCAAAGTTCCCTGCTCACCTCCCACTGTTCACACACCATGTCTCAGCTCAAGCCAGCCTGCACCCTGACCTTGACTCTCCATGGCTTGCTCAGTCTGTGCAAAGCCCAGGCTTCATCATTGGTGTCCAGGAACATCTCAGGTCCCTAAAACCTTCCTGCAGCTGAGGTTGCCTGGAAATGCCCAAGGACCTGCTCTTGGCTCCCATGGGAGGTCACAAAATAGCACACTGGGGGGCTATGTAAAGACCACAATGATACCGAATTGAAATTAATAATAGCATCAATACTACTAATAACATAATAATAATAATAATCATCATCATCTTTAAAATGCAGTAGGACAAGGCATGGACTGGAAGAATCAAAGACAATGACACCATTAGGAGCGTAAATCTCACTAGCTCACTGTGTGGGTTACCGACTTCAGGGTTTTTTTAATAAGTGCAGAGAAAATACACTGGTGAGCACCCATCTTCCTCGTCATTTCATTAAGCAGTTTGCTTAATGGGCAGCTGTTGGTGAGGCAATTGGCCATCCTTTTCAAAAGCAGAACACAGACAGAGCCGCCCACTGTTAGCTGTGAATCACAGGTTGTATCCACTGGGGAAGGTTATAAAGTCTTAAGTGCTGTAAAAATGGGAAAGCTGAAAAAATGGGGATGTTGAGAGGATGATTGTGAAACAAAAATGATGGTTGTCCCAAAATGCCAGCATAGTAGTTATCTATGGAGGAAAAGAGCTCTCTTGCACAGCTGTCTGATATATTAGGTCATTCTGAAGGCAGTTACTGGTAGGGACTGTGTGCATTTAATGTTTGGGACTGTGTGGAGTGCAATAAAACACTTGCACAATGCATATTTCACGTACAAAACATCTGATCTGTGACCAGTGCATACCAGCATAGCTCTAAACACCTCAGCACACGCTTAAGCAGTGATCAGCTATTCCTTATATTTTACTGATTTTAGATGGACATGTGGGCTTTCTTCCTGAGAATATACTTTAACTTTCCCTACATTCCTCTTTTATCTACACTGCAATATAAACTCCACCAAATCTATGAGACCAGGAATCCAACCCCATTTGGGATTCAAACCAGCAAGATAAAAACCCCAGGCCCTGCGTGTTGTTCCAGTTCAGAGACTGAGGACAGATACAGGTGTCTTTCTGATGTAATTTATAAACATATAACAATGTCAATAAACATACAAAGTCCTGTTTCCCTGAGCACAGCAGGTATCAAACAAATGAGAGGGCAGGTTTTCTGCTCAAGATACAACACCCATCCACACCTGTGTTTTTCCTTGGTGCCTTGGTCCTTAGCTTGCTTATACTATGAAGGGTTGTTGGTTTTTTTTCCATCCCTAATACAGTCAGAGGGTACCACAACATATGGAAGACCATCTAAGGGAGTCAATCCTTTCTTCTCTTCAAGCTCCAGGTCCTCATTTGGGTTTTTTAGGGAAAGCCCTTGTCCCCTTTGTGCAGGAGTTGTGGAGGAATTTGCAGCCTGCCAGCACTCAGCCTCTCCCCATGTTCAGAACAGCAAAACCTCCCAAAATGCAGATGTCCCAAGCAGAGCCATTGGCTCGGGTCACATATCACAGGGTGAACACTGCTATAAAAGGCTAATTTAATAGTAAATGCAGTATAAATAACAGTAATAAAAATGCACCACTTCTTCTTTCACAAAATCTTCTTCATGGGTCTCTGATGCAACAATAGTCAGAGGAAAGCGGTGGCTCTCGTGACATGCCATGGGGTCCCCTGGGCCACAGTGCTGATGAGGCACAGACCAAAGCAGCAGCCAAACCCATTCCAGTCTCTCTGAAAACATGCAGTTATCATCGCTTTTCCGCTCATCCGGGGCTTGGGAGCACAAATGCTTGCAAAGCTTGACTCCGCTGAAGTAACATTAAAGGTAGAAGTAATCTCCTGGGTAGACAGCACTTAAACCACTTGGGGCTTTGAAGACAGGAGGTCAAAAACAATATATCAAGTCAGTTATCAGCCAGTCCCGTCTTCCCTTCCACCCCTCCCTCTGGCTTAGAGCTGCAGGAGCTCAGGTCCTTTGATGTAAACCTGTCAGACACTTTGGTCTCCCCTGCTCTGCCCTATTCTTACACATACACATTTGTGTGAGATTTTAATTATAGGCATGATCATATTGGTAAGAAAATCCTTCCTTAATTACACGCTCAATTAATTCTAGTAGCTTAGGAACTGAAAGACGAAGTTAGGTGAAATCATTACTGCTTCATCTAAAGCTGGATCTCTCTACGGCCAGGTTTGGAATAATACTGCGGAAGTCATTTTTCTTTAGAAAAATGGATTTCATTTATAAGAGATTAAATTATTTTGGATAGAGGGAATTAGAGTATTATCTGGTGCC
The DNA here is from genome assembly GCA_013400195.1 of Aramus guarauna. Taxonomy (NCBI): domain Eukaryota; kingdom Metazoa; phylum Chordata; class Aves; order Gruiformes; family Aramidae; genus Aramus; species Aramus guarauna. The sequence continues at coordinate 108,741 of VXBL01008794.1, forward strand.
ACTGAAACTCTTTTCCAGCAAGACTAATTACGTACAGAACTCATCTTTTCAGTAAATACTCTGTGATCAGGCCCAAGAAATATATGGTACAAATAAGGCAATATTCAGCCTCATTACAGCAGGCGCAACCCCTCACCTAAAGTACTGTGGTCTTTAGAGAGAGATCAGGTGGGATGAGAGATTAAACGTGTCTTCATAACGTCAGATACCTCTCCATGGCACCAGTGCCTCAAAGTTTACCCTCACTGGTAGTTGTGTAGCACATGTATGGGTACCGATGGGACTGGAGTAGGGATGCCTGAGAAACATCCAGGCTGAAGCCAACTTATCTGAGCTTTAAGCCAGGATCTGTTTTTCCTGTCTCTATTAGACCAGTGACTCCCAAAATATAATCATAAATTCATAGAATCATTTAGGTTAGAAATGACCTAAGGTCATCAAGTGTAACCATTAACCTAACACTGCCAAGTCCACCATTAAACCATGTCCATAAGTGCCACATCTACACCTCCAGGGATGGTGACTCAGCCACCTCCCTGGGCAGCCTGTTCCAGTGATTGACAACCCTTTCAGAGAAGAAATTTTTCCNNGATCACCTCCCTAGTCCTGCTGGCCACACTATTTCTGATACAAGCCAGGATGCTGTTGGCCTTCTTGGCCACCTGGGCACACTGTTGGCTCATATTCAGCCAGTGGTAAACCAGCTCCTTTTCCACCAGGCAGCTTTCCAGCCACTCTTCCCCAAGCCTGTAGCATTGCATGGGGTTGTTGTGACCCAAGTGCAGGACCCGGCACTGAGCCTTGTTGAACCTCATCCAATTGACCTCAGCCCATCGGTCCAGCCTGCCTAGATCCCTCTGTAGAGTCTTCCTACCCTTAAGCAGATCAACACCCCCACACAACTTGGCGTTATCTGCAGGCTTACTGAGGGTGCGCTCAATCTTGTCCAGATCATTGATAAAGGTATTAAAGAGAACTGGACCCAGTACTGAGCTCTGGGGAACACCACTTGTAACTGACTGCCAACTGGATGTAACTCCATCCACCACAACTCTTTGGGCCTGATCATCCAGCCAGTTTTTTACCCAGTGAAGAGTACGCCTGTCCAAGCCGTGAACAGCCAGTTTCTCCAGGAGAATGCTGTAAGAAACGGTGTCAAAGGCTTTACTAAAGTCCAGGTAGACAACATTCACTCATCCACAAAGCAGGTCACCTTGTAATAGAAGCAGATCAGGTTAGTCAATCAGGACCTGCCTTTCATGAACCCATGTTGGCTGGGCCTGATCACCTGCTTGTCCTGTATGTGCTGTGTGATGGCACTCAAGATGATCTGCTCCATCTGGGACAGGAAGCCTGTGTTGCATCCCCAGGATCCCTGCTGACACCCACAGCAGCACAGAAAATAAAGCACAAGTGCAAGGGAAGCAAAATCCAAGCTGGAATAAACAGTGTAGGATGCAGGGGAGGATGTGGACAGAGGATTAGGACTGGAGTAAGGTGTTTGAGAAGTGGCAACCAGGACTAAATAGACGAGGTCGGGAGAGGATGAGTGAGGCATAGAGGGCCAAGAAGGTGGCAGAGGACTTCTTCCCATGGCATGGAAACCTCCTTCAGCCCAGATCCCATGTCCCAGCTGGATGCAGGTGGTGAAATGCATACGTGTAAAGGTGATTTGTAAAGAGGGAACACCATCAAGATGTAAAGCTGGGAAATACCAGAACAAGGGACATCCCTGTAGCCCTGTCCCATCTAATTATGCAGTCCCACATTGTTTTTCCACAGGTTTCTTCTCATCTTGTGCATAAGATGGACAGTAGTCAGATAATGAGCAGCTATTCCTTATTTCGTATTCTCCTCATTTCTCAGTGAATAACCCTGGGTCTTATTTACTGAATACTGCCCTGAAAACAGAATTATTCATTTTCTCATGTATTTTTTTCTGTAGTACTAATTGCAACAGTATCAAAGTTAATCAAAACCTGTAATCAGACTCTGGGTTTGTCTCCATTTAATTGATGCAGATCTGAGCCATGAAGGAATTGTTAAAGGTCTCCTCCAGTTTTGGGCCATTTCTGACTTTTCCACATCTCTGACATTATACAGTGTTCATTGTGCCCCTCACCATTTGCCTCTGGCAGAGCCCAGGCTTTCTTCTCATGTGCCAGGAGTGTCGTTCACAAACCCGAAAATAAAGCTTAGATGTCAGGGATCGTTAGTAAAAGTTTGGGATGTATGAATTACCCATCACCAACTGTCTTCACCCGAAGACTATTTCATCTTCTGCAGTGCTCCTCAGCCTCATTCCCTGTGCACGTTCTATCTGCCACGAATGCCAAAGAGCCCTTTAGAAAGCAGACGCCTTCACTGATTCATCCTTAAGACAGCTCCACCCTACACAAGGAAGAAGGAAACCATGGGGGCATACGTTAAGGTGAAGGGAGCATGTGATTATGCAATTACAAACTGCATCATAAAACATCCACTTATGCCTGGCATTTTCTAACTTTTCACCCTGATATTCACCCAGTGCAGTTTCCACATGTATAATAAATACCAACACGCATATGGCTGTTGTCACATGGCTATTCTTTACTTAACCTCATGTTATTAATTCCCCCTAAGAATTCAAGATAAATTGACTGCAGTTAATTATTCCTCCTTGCACCTTTTCAGAGTAACCCAGACTGAAGAACAGATAGCTGTGGGAGTAGATGTGAGCAGAGCTGAACTGACTACATGAAAAGACCACGCAGCTTTTGAAAGCGCAAATAAAAATATGGCACTGTGGCAAAACCATATGCTGAGGATGAGGAGCGAATTTGGCCCCTTCCACTTGCATCTCTCTATATACCACCTTCGCCTGGAATAAATGTCTTTGCATATTCCACATGAAAAGCTACATCTGAGTATTTGCCTTCATTTGGTAGGGTAGTAAAGAAAGCTTTATAAAAAGGGTGTGACTTTTACAGTGTGTTAAAACTAATTTTCAGAAATATGTATCTGCATACGCCAGTAGTTTCTCTATTTTAAATCACTCATGCACATTTACTGATGGCATTTGCATTCTTGTTGAGTGTAGATTTTCCAATTAGTAAACATATTATTATTATTAAGGTAGATTGTCAGGTACATTAAGCAGAAAACATATTTTGGCATTTCTTTAACCTCCAACCAGCTCTTTTCAGGTTCCAAATTTTTTTTTTTTTTTTTTGCTTAGACGACAGTTTTGTCGCATATGTCTGGGTTTGAGGTTTTTTTGAAGATCCTTTTAAATGGGTGATAACAGTGTTCTGGTGCTTCAGCAGGTGCAAGGGGAAACGTCAGACAAACGTTTCAAACCTCTCCCACAGACATCACAAACCTCTTTCACCAAGTGAGCCAGCATTTCTCCTGGATACAGCAAAAAGAAAAGGGAAAGGTGGCAGAACAAGCAGGTGACTGAGATTATATTGCGTAGAGTCAGAGTCTCTGCTGGCATGACTCCTGAAACTCAGCAGAGATAAACTGTCGTACGTGCAGCTGAGTCCCAGGCTTATTTGTGAGAATGAGTCACATTAATATGGGAACATCACAGATGCACAGAGAGATGGTAAAGCTGTTTGGGAGGCCATGAAAGGCTTGAAAATAACAAATATAAAAGGAAAAAAGTAAGAAAAGTTAATATTTTTCAATCTGGATAGAAAAAGATAAATGTGGATTTTTTCTTCCCTTTTTTTTTTTTTTTCTTTCCTGTGAAGAGTATGTACACCATTAAATCAGCTTTAGCCATTAATCTTCACCAGGACATATCACCCACAGTACAAACAGGGAGATGAAATAAAGCTACGCAGACTATTACATATGTTGCAAAAGAATTTGTGTCAGTGGAGAAAAGACCAAACTCAATGAGAATGAAATGCAGGGCAGAGAGTCAGAAAACTTGTGTTATTCCACCAACCTAGAAGGAACTGTGCCAGTTTGTATTCAGTCAGGAATGTGGCCACTCCTTTGTCTATGTGATGCTCCAGACAGTGCAGAATAAGGACCAAAAATTAGGAATTCTTTAAAACTTTCACTTCTTCTAGAGATTAACTGGTAAATTCTCACCAGATACGGAGCCTTTGTAGACAAGCCATGGAAATTTTTAGCAAAGAATCAGGAATATTTGCATTGGTATGAACAAAACTAAAAATCAAACCAAACTGTAACTCAGAAGCAAAGAGAAATTCATGATTCACAAAATAAGATATCTTAGAAATATTTCCAAAAACCTAAGGAAATGGTTAAAGACTCCCAGAAGCAAAAATTAATACTGAGCATTTACATTCATTTGACAGAATTTATCTACTCTTCTGCTCCATAAAACCTAAGTGCAGTACTTAACCTGCAACCCCCAGCGATGTCTGGTGTGTGTTAGTTCCCAGCCCCGGCGACGCTCAGAGACGTGCTCTGGAATGCAGAATGAAGTATACAGTGGAGTCTGTGGGCTGAAGGGAAATCATTATTACACAGTAATCAATACTGTGCATCTTGCGTGGCTTCTCGGCTTCTCTGACATCCTACCATAGCTGTCAGAGGTTGGGATTGGGGTTTTTTTCTGATTTGAATAAGGTCACAGTTTGTTTGTGGGCTTTTGATTTGAATCGATTTTCTTCCTTTTATGATGATGACAACACTCATAAATTAGCCAGTGGCACTGAAGCCTCAATATACATCATTTTAGCACCTGGGGACAAACACACTGATGGTGGAGGTGAATGTTATTCTCTTAAAACCAAGACAACTGAAACTGCAGTATTTTGATTTAATTTATTTCATATGGTTTGCGGGTTTTTAAGTGTAGGAGTGAGGCAGGGAGAAGGGAGCAGGATCAGGTTCTTTCCTCCATATGATATGTTGATAAAGAGGATAAACAGAGTCCTGCCAATGCCAGACTTGCACAGGCAAGGACTTTTACCATTCCCAGGTGGTCCTAGAGATGGACCATCTGGACACAGCTTGGGATGGATCATGATGCCAGGATCGTTCTGCCAGAGAGTAATGGGATTCACTGAGTCTCTAAAAGCCACACGGGGTGCAAATTTGGCTTAAAATTTTCCTGTCAAAGCTTTTCCAGATTCCCTGCTTCCAAGATGTCTTGGTCAAAACATGTTAGCCTCAGACTTTCTCCCAGTCCACATCAAGGTTTCAGCAGCATCCCAGAGCACTCAGTTGATGGATACCCCAGGGCTGGGGGCTCTGCAATTGCCGGAGGAAACTCACCCACAGGCTCCCTGCACCCCAGCAGTTCTCCAGTGGAAAGCACTTAGGATGGCAAGGTCTCAGCCCTGGTCCTTTGGAGCTTGCAGGTCTTTTGGTTTGGTACTGAGGACCTTAAGCACACTAGTGTCCTTGCTGTTATGTGTCTTGGTTCCTCCCCAGGAGGGGTGAAGACCTTGATACCCTTCCTGTAGTCAGGGCTTCACAGGGAACTAGGTGATGAGCCTTTTGCTGGGACTAGGGGTTACAAACACCCTGAAGAGTGTGGGTAAGGTCCTGGTGTCCGGGTCCTGGAGAGAACAGGGCAGTAGGGAAATAGAAGATTTCCAGTGCAGCACCATCATTGTCCTGTGCTGCCTCATCATCTTCTTCCAGCAAAGAGAGACTTAAGAGATTTCCACTGTGGCCTCAGAAACTTCTTAGTGTTGGCTTCCTTCCCAGATCTGAATCAGCCTCACAGATTCATAGAAATGCTGTTGAAATAACACACTCCCATGGATAACACCCTAAAAACTTCTGCTGCGTTCTCCCACTGCACTTACTGCGAGACGAGAAATGTTAATGCCTTGAGGGCATTCTCTTAATTGCATGGCTTCTGTCCAGTTGAAGCATATGTAGAAATTAGCTGCAATTGCCAGTGTGCACAGGGATAGTGCTGCTCGGGAAGATCTCTGCTGGTATTAACACAAATACAAGAGGTAGTTCCATAGAGAAGTCAACCACGGTTTGGTATTAATCCTCAGGCACAAGGCATAAGGATTTTCTGGCTTGACTCTAATGAAAAAGGAACCATGGTAATAATAGGGTCCTCCAGCCAGCTGATTATGAGAGATTAATTAACACCTAGCACAATGTGAGTATATTCCATACCTTATGTAGAAAGGCAGAAGTGGAAGGATATTTTGGTGAATGAACAAGTGTCAGTGAGGAACAGGTAAAAAGTTTTGAATTACGTCTGTATTATTCTTAATGTGATTGCTCCTAGTCCCCCAAGGCTGTGGATGCCTTATAAATGAATTGAAAAAAACAATGAGGGAGATAAAGAAAAAAAGCAATGGCTGTAAATCCAAAGCGATGCCGCTGTTGTGCTTGCTGCTTTGGTGGGCAGGGGTCTCATCTTCAAATGTGTTTGTGGCATGATCAGAGTGAGCAACTTCCTTCACCAGCAAACTCACAAAGCACCAGCCCTCACCTTATCCCAACACAGTATGAAAGTTGATTAAGTCCTCAAGATTGTTTATTCCCCTTTGAAACTGGTATTCTGAGCTGGCCAGGAGGGTTTTCTCTGGGGATTTGTTTAAGCAAACAGGTCTGGCAAGCAATGGCACTGATACCTGTGTTCTTGCATGTGCTGGCCAGACCATGTTCCAGGTGAGAAAGCAACCTGTTGTCCAGTCGTCATCCCACCCCAGTCACGGTCTGAGGCTCTTGCTACCAAAGGTTTGGTGGTGTCATCGGTGGCAGGCTTTTGCCCGCTGGGACAAATCACGGGTCACTCCTGTGCTTCATGCAGCCCAGCAGAGCTTTGACACTAGGGTTTGAAGGGTGGTTAGCAGCTGTATTCACCTGTAGTAAGGCAGCTACAAAGTCGAGGTATGCAATTATTAATGTCATCACTAGCAAAGTGCTCAGGAGGAAGAAACAAGGAAGCTGCCAGGCAATTGCATGAAAATAGAGCCAGATGAAAAGTAAGCCCTGAAAAGTAAGGTGTTCTGAGAAGGAAGGGTGGGTGTGAGCTCCTGAGGATTGCTGGAGTCAGAGACACTTGTAGTTGAACCTTGCCTGACATGCTTGTTGCTTCTCTGCCCTTAGGGAAGTTACTTAAATCTCTGGTTTTATCTCCCCCAGTTTTCTAAATTGAAGTTGTAATACCTGCCCACCTACTCACCTTTCAAAAGAATATTCTGAAGCTCTGTTTGTTTGCAAACTGCTCAGGAACTAGCATATGCCAAGCACTCTCTCAGTATATAGTGCAGTTTATAAAAAACAGGGCTAGAAGGCACTCGGGCTCAGAGACAAAAGAGTCCGATTTGAACTGTTCACAGTAGGAGTTTGTCCAAACTGTTCTCAATATTTCCAGCATAGGAGATTTGACCCCCAGGTAACCAGCTCCTCTTCTGGTCTTACGGTTAAAGAGAGTTTCCTAATACCTACTTCATTTCTCTCTGCAGAGTAAGCCAGATTGTCCTTCTCTTGCAATTAATCCCTGCTCTATCTACCACCTTTTTATGACAAACTGCTTCACAACCCCTCAGGCTTCTCTTTTCTGGACCACAGAAACCTACCTCATTTAACCTTTCTTCACTGCTTGTTTTCTAAATTGTAATCATCACTATTGCCCTCTTCCAGAAATTGTCCAATAATTTCTTAGAAGGTGGTGTGCAAATGCGGACCCATAGACATGTCTGCTACATCTTGAACAAATCTCTTAGATGAGCTCTGCCTTTGCACCTTGATTTTATGTTGTGGGTTTGTTGTTTGTTGGGCTTTTTTTTTTGCAATATAGCATCATGCTATTGATTCATGTGCAGTTTGGGATTCAAAACACTGCAATCTAAATTATATTCTATATGGCATGGAGATTTACCCTACTGGTAAGTTCCCGCCTTTTATTGTTGTGAAACCTTTCACATCTTTTCTAATTTGCCAACCTCCAATATTTTTCTCTCCTCACACATCCACATGCCAATTTCTACTGGCAGAGTGTTGTAAAATTTAACAGAAAATGCTACTATTGCTGCAGGTTTACTTTAACCATCCCATAAAAATTAATACAAAATAAAAGCCCTGCTGTAAAATGCTTTAAAACCCCATGAGCAGAATATTCATCTGTTACATTTTATAGAGTTTTAGAGCAACTCCAACAAACCCCTATGAATTTAGGGCTAAATCTTTAGCTCGCGTAACTTGCTGTGTCTGCTGTGACTTCATTATAGCCATACCCATTCGCAGCAAGCGAGGAGCCAGCCTTTCATCTCTACTACATGCCATAGGAACTGCACTTCTCAGGGCTGACTGAGACACTGTACCCTGTGGACCACATCTTCTCACACCTCATGAGCCTCATGCATGCAAGGAGGGAACAGCATAAGTCATGGGAGGAGATGGCCTCTTTGCATCTGAGGCATGACCTGGATTTCACTTTTCCGGGACAAGTAATAAAAAGCCAGCACAGAAGTGCAGCTAAAACTCCTTCTTTTTCAAGGGTGAAATACCAGAGGTATCTTCCACAAGTCCTCAGCACTGTAAGTAGTTACATGAGGTGCTGATGTCAGTGCTGGTGGCCAAAGAGTAACCCCAAATCCCACACCAGGGTTGGTTACAGGCCTTCCCATTATGCTTCCAGCAGCTCCATTACATCCAACAACAGCAGGAGCCAACACACAGTCTTTGATCCAAGCCCAAACTTCTGCTTAGCTCATGGCAAGGCATTGCATGCTGGGATTTATAGTCCTTGCTGGATAATTAAGGGACAAGGTGGACACAATTTGGTAAATCACCCTTAGATCAAGCCCAACACAACAGCTCTTGGCAGGTTGCTAGTGCGACACTTAATTGAGGAAAATTTGGCTCTCACCATTGTTCCATGTGAATCTACCAACTAGCTTGCATATTGATTATTTACTAATCAGGAAATGTACTTTAGCAAGTTTATTCCTGTATGAACTTCTCAGGCACGTAGATGCCTTAAAGCAGGCTACATTGCTACCAATTGTAGTTTTAATTGCTGTGTTTAGAGAATCTCATTGATCTAATCAGAGCTAAATAAGCCCCATGGTACTTCCCATAGTAAAGTTTACTGAGGATGTGTTTCTTTAATTTGCTATAATGAAACCTTCTGCTGTGCTGTCACCGGTCAAATGCAATGCCAGTGAGCAGAGGGGGAAGCTCCACGCTTTAATAAATTTGTTGTTATTTCTGCAGTTCAGAAATCCCGTCACCCAGGCAGTAGGAAAGCAGCTGGGTGACATTATCAGTAATTGCTTAATATTGTCATTGCATTTGCTTACAAGGGAAAAAAGCCACAGACTATCAATCAGCCAACAGAATATTCATAGTGTATGATAATAGTAAGTGCCTTTTGAATGTCATGGCAACAGTCACACAAGCAACATGATCTTGTACTTGATTACTTCCTGCTGCATTCCTGATAGTGTCCATATTGTTCCATTAATTTTGCTCTCTTTAAAAAAAAAAAAAAAATAAATCTCATTCGGGTTTGGCTAAGGTGCAAAATAGACAGCACTTTTTCCCGGTGAGTAGGACCTCTTGGGGTATCTGTAGCTTTTCTGTAGCCTAGATATGTCCTGCACTGGACCTAGCATTCCTGAGTGTATTTAGGAATTATATCTGGATTATTACAGGAAGTAATCTCTGAAATCAGATTTTAGATTGACTTTTGTGAAAAAGATTTAGAATAATCTCATTAAATAATTTGTTGGAAGGGCTTTTCAGACAAGGGGAAATAAATTGATCTGTCAAAGACACATCTGGACCTGAATCATTCTCTGTTTGTCCCAGTGGCCTGTGCCTTTCAGGTGCTTTACCTCATTCATATTTGTGGGTTCATGTCTTTTAAAGACCAGAAAACATGAGCGTTTAGTCTTCTACATTAGAAACTCATTCAGTATTTTCTGTATCAAGTCCATAACTTTTGAACAGCCAGTGGCACATATTTTTAGAAAGAGCTGCAGCTGGTTGGTAAGCTGCTGTATCCCCTTGTAAGTTGTTCTAGATATTAGTAACCATTCTTCTTAAACAACAATAACAATTAAAAAAAAATAAAAAAAAGGAAAAAATTAAACAAGAGGATAAAGCTGGGATCTTTGTTTGCAGCCTGAATTTGCTCAGCCTCAACTGTTGCCCCTTAGAGGTCATTACAACTTTTACTTCAGCTTGAAGAGCTGAGTCCTGTGTGAAATCTCCTCACACAAATGCTAGTAGGTCATAATCGAGTTATCTCTTAACCTTCCCAAGGATAAACTACTTTAGATAAATTGGTTTAACAAAAGTGAAAAGTTCTGCTGGGGTGCAGGCCTCTGAACTCGCATTTGACAGCTTCTAGACTCCAGTTTGGCCTCTGTTGTGTTTCACCTAAGAACTATTTCTAGTCCAGCAGAGACCTGAACTGAAGGGTGTCCCTGACAAGAAGGTGCAAAGGGGTGAAGGGACCACCAGGAATGGACTTAGAATCATTTCTTTATAGCACTTGAAGCAATAGCCCAGGTCAGCCATCACCCACTGCAAATAAACTCTGCCAATGCAAATTTTCTAGCTCAGTCTGCCTTCTAAATGTATCAAAAGTATTTTAAATACTTTGACAATTTTGTTGTAATACCTTGGCTATTTTCCTCTTTGTGTTTTTAAAAAAAGAAAAAAAAGAAGAAAAGGGAAAGGCAATGTTTGACCAGGAAAGTAAGGGGAATACGTAGCCTGGTCTACCCTGAAGGAAGATAATTGCAACTTTTAATTGTACCTTTTTTTTTTTTTTTTTTTTTTTAATTCCGAGCTCTAGCAGATCCTTCTTATATCATTTCTCATTTAGTCTTTATGTGCTCAACTTTCTTGATGATCATAGTGGGAATAATGGCAATGTGGGCATTTAGTCCATCCCTGGAGGCAGGGCCACCTCTGGGGCAAGTGACCACTCGCATGATGATGTCCAAGGACTCTGCTGCTCCTCCGCCAATGGATTATTTGGTTGTATTATTTATAAAGTGCTTTGATAGGCTCGTTTACCAGGAGCTAAGTAATGGCAAGGCCTTTGTGGGCTGGATGCTTGTCAGACGCTACTACATTAAATCTACAAGTGAAAATCAAACTGCCTGGCATCAAAGAGGTTTGGCTGCTGTAAATTAACCTGTATTTTAGAAGTTCTGGAGCAGATGTCGTACTTTGCCCTGGAGATCTCATTACTGCTCAAATATATGCGCAGATTTTGCCACATTAACGAAGCAGCGGGGCCCCCCTCCCCACAAAGCAGGATTAGCTGCTGGTGTCTGTAGTTATTTTTGTCAAAAATCTTTTGAAAGCCTGTGCAAGGAGAGGAGGAGGGAAAGTTCAGAAAAAGACAGTATCTGTCTTTATTAATTACAGGATGATTAATTATTTAATCTGCCCAGATATCTGTATGCACAACTTGGCCTATTCTCATTTATCAGGCTTTCAGCATCATTAATCAAGGGAAGTTTTAAATGTGAAGGAAGACAGGTTGATTTAAGGTGCTGCATGGTGGTGACCCCTCCGGCAACGAGCGCTTCCTGGCCCTGGCGCTGGGGCCATCAATCATGGCAAGGGCTGGCCATGACTTCCACTGATGAGCACCTGGCATCTGGGCCACCTCGCAATCTGCTTCAAGCTCCTCCAGGGCTACTTCTCCAAATTGCGTCATGAAGTTTGAAAGCTGCCATGGGCTCAAGTGAAAGCATGAGCTAGATAGTAAAGGAGAGTCTGGAAACAGCATTGACTTAGGGCAGCTGAAGAGAGGTTGCCCCATTTCAGCAGAAACCATGATGGTCTCTCTTCTGGGGCCATCTTCTGGGATGACACACACTTTCTGGGAGCACTGGATGATGCCTTAGCTTAACCCTTCTCCGTTGCTGTTCGTTGCCTTGGGAAGCGCATGTGAGTTTCCAGCATGCACACAGTTGCTCAGGAGCTGCTTGGTAATTTGCCATGCTGCCACAAGGCTGATCATATCTACTCAGCTCCTGGAGTACACATCCAAGCAGAAGTCATTTCCCTACCTTCTTTAAACTCCTAGGCAAGACCCAGGTCTGTGTTTCAGGAGGGAAAGGAATAAGCATGCATGGACAATAAAGCATTCTACTTTGATGGGGTGTTCTTCTCCGGGTGAATGAGTGTGCAAGGAAGAGGTAGGTGGATGTTAGCTCCAACCTGGGAGCAGACTGGTTTTTACTTTTTTTTCTCCCCACCTTCTGCTTAGGACTTAGAAAGTGCCAGTTTATGAGACTGCAGTTGCCAACTCCCATAATTTTAGAGTAATTTTAGAATGAACCTTATGTTATTGGAATTGGTTTTAGATCCTTAGCTCCCGGAGTCAGGTTATACTGGAAGTCAGCTGCCGGATTTCATTTTAAAGCACAATTTAGCGTTGTGATTGCTAGGAGAAGCTTAACAGTAAAACCCAAAGGATTATTACAGGCTTAAAAGTCAGATGGCATATACAAACTTTAATTTTTATTTTTCATGTACTACTTTTTCCTGATTTATGATGAGTATCAATGTCTTAGGCTATGCAGAAATATTCATAAACAATTGAGCCAAGGTATCTGGAGCACTTGCATGCTCCTTTTTCATGGCAGAAGCTTCCTATTGCTGAGGTTATATCCTAATGCTGCATTGTTGGTTTGCTTGCCACTGTGTGGCCATACCTGTCACTGGATTTTCAAACTTCTGCTAATGATTCTCATTCAGCCATTTCACAAACTGGTTAGGAAAAATAAAAAATAAAAAAATCAGTGCCTAAATTTGCCTGTGCTGCACTGAAGGTAAATGTATACCTTGCATTTATAATCAAATCTTTGTTCAAAAAATGTAGTTGAATAGCAAAGAAGTCTTGCAGATCTATTCAGGTTTTAGTTTAAAATAAGGAAATTGGTGGCTGATTAGAGTTACAATCCTTGTTCCAACCCTCGGTAGAGGAACACGGATGTACCTACAGTCTCAAATACACTGTCTCTGCCTTCTCACACACAGATTTCTGTTACTGGAGAAAAGGCAAGAGCCTTAGACTCGTTAGCCATAGCAGTATCCTGCACATTAAACATACCCATAAGGCCAATCTCCAGGCATGACTCTGACAGTGGAAGGGTGTATGTCCTGTCTGTCAGGAGGAGCAAAGATGATTTTCCTTTCTAAGGAGGGTTAAAGATCACCTTTCATTAGTGAACTGACAATGAATGAGGTGTCCTCCTACCATAACGATCAGGGAAGGGTGGCTCATGTCAGCCAAGGACACTGTAGACCACAGGATCCCATTACAGATTCCTGGAGCTTTACTATGCCTCATTTTATTTTAGACTTTTCCTTTCTAAGGAGAATCTCCCTCTCTCCTGCACACATCTTGTTTTTGGGCATTAGTTGTTATTGCTGTATTATTTGAAGTTACCTAAGTATCGCTTCAGTACCCAAAATGCACAGAGCTCTTAAAATGCCATGGAGGCAATGGTATGGCTACTACAGGTATGGACAGACAAGAGCTGGCCTTCAGCAGATACCTGGATATAGGCTCTCACCCCCTCCCCATTCCCTCCAGTACATCACAGTAAGTGGTCATGGACTATTTCTGCAAATTGCTGTCCTGTGGATTCAAACCCTCACCTAACCCACAGTGGTTAATGTAGGACCATAGGAGAAAGAAAATAAAGTCAGAATTTATCTTATAATGAGATACCAAGATAGAAGTCAAGTAATAGGAGTTCTCTTCCTATTTTTCCTGCAATTTTGGGCAAACCACCTAATTTCCTAGTTTCCCATTCCTGTCAAGATTCTCCTAATCTCTATTTTATGTAGGTAAATTTTCATCTTCACTCTGCAGAGTCCACCTCTGATGTACATGCTTAGTGCCTCACTAATAAGACCTAATTTGAGCTGGGAACTGCCAACCAATGGACAAGCATCAGAACATGTCTGTGGAGTATTTTTTGACCTCCATTTCCTTTTTTTGCCTCTGTGATGGACTTGTGAGTCATAGGACTCACCAACAGAGCCTGTTCCCATCATAAAGCTCTAATTGCAAATTAACCTTTGTTTGATTCCTTGTAAAAACATTATTCTCCCTGTAATTGAAAAAGAAGGGAGTTGCAGTAACAAAGCACCTGTTTATTGTTCAGCTTTCTCTGAAATGTTAAATGTTATGTTATCAACTGCTGTCTAACTTGTGAACTAAATAAAAATAGTTCTTTGAATAACATAAGTATGTAGGATCTCAGGGATTCTATAAGTAATAATTGGACTGCCAAGATACTTTGACATCTTGGAAATGCTGCTTTTGCATGGAGCTGGTACAGCAAGTTTTGGATTTTTAGCATGAATACATGTTCATAATAATGAGAAAGAAAATTGAACAGTGCTTGTAGCTAAATTATCTTTTGCTATTAATCATTCCTTTACACTGGCAACAATTCCCCTGTCCTAAAAGCATTTAAATAGTGGGGACTGATTTTGCAATTTCTTTGCATGCAAAACTGTCAGTGAAATACCTTCAGATTTTTATGTACCCTCAGCTTGCAGGACATTAATAATCTGATTCAAAGCCTTGTGTAACAGTGGGAAGCTTCCTATTGATATCAACTAGTTTTTTATCCAGCTGTAATTGAAAAGCAGAGATATTTTTTTTCTGTTGAAGTTCTTTCATAGGAAAGTCCCAATTGATGCTAATAAACTGAGTGTGTCAGTTGTTACAGAAAGATCTAAAAAAGGCTTTTTGTTAGCGGGGAATGATACTCAGTATTTTTCTGCCCCTTTTTGTAGACTTAAGTCAACATGTTTAATGATTAAAAACATCTGTAGGAGCATGTTTTGAGTCTAGTGTGGAAGAAAGAAATAATCCAGCTCTGAGTTCTCGCTGTAATAAACAACTCTTTTCCTGAGTCTATAATGGACAAGATCAATAAAACAATTGACGGTAACCATGAGAGAAGAAGAATAACAGCCTCGTTTAGCATTTATAGACTGCTGCTCCTGAAAGACTTTCTAAATGCTTTAATTAAGCATCACAACAACCCTATGATGTACAGTACAGGAAGAGTTATTATCTATATTTTACAGGTGGAGATCAACACAAAAAGAGGCCCTGTCCAAGGTCACACAGCGAGTCTTTGGGAAAGCTGATAGCGGCCGTCATGTTACTTCATTCCCAATTGTATACCCCAACCTTTGGAGGGTATACCGTTTGCTGTACGTGATGTCATTCACATGCCAACCTTGAGAGATCCCTGTAGGTAGAAGTCCAGCTGAACCCACCAGGAGTTAAGCGCACAAAGTGTTCACAAGACAATAGTAGGTTATAGTCAACATTTCATTAAGGGAGGAGTGAACAAGTTTTGGAGGTGTAGGAAATACCCAGTTGCTGCCAGATCTCTGCAGATTAGTTGGAAAGGTTCACTCCCATAAATCTTTGTGTCTCGTTTTTTTCTTGATTCCTGGTTTTGTCTGAATGTGAAGGAAGTTACTAAAGACATGGATTATAGAAAAGTCTCTGTTGGTTGCATTGTCAGGAGAATTTCCAGCCAAGATTGCTGCTGATAAGCTCTTCAGTGAGGCAGTCATCATACACTCCAGCTTGACATTGCACACTTGGGTGTTCTGGATGACGCTCAATGGCTTTTGGGGGAATATCCAGGGTTTGGCGTGGCATTTCTGTGCGCTAAAGGCTTTCCAGCCACTGACTAAAGAGCAACAATGTCACTGATAAATCAGTGTCAGAAAACTCTGGAAAAAGCTAGCCAAATGAAAAAAAACCTAATACAACACAAAGGACGTTCCTTCCTTTTGCAAAGCTTGCAGCTTGAAATCACCATCTGACAATTTATCCTGAGAGTTGTATAGTCTCAGAATAAATGGTTTTATGACTAAGACTCAGATCCAAGAAAAGACTAGATGTCTTCAGCGGAACATGCTGCTGCTTTGGGTCTTGTGATTCTCTGTGTTGTGTGAGGGGAGATTGGGGAAAATCAGAACAGAAACTATGAGCAGGCTGAGTGGGGAACGGCCTGAAGTCAGCATTTTCAGAGTTATATTCGGACATCACAAATCCCACATATGTATTCCTAGTATTTTTTAGTGTTTGGCTCCAGGTTAGCAAAATACCTAGCTCGTAAGAGCCAGTAGGGATGCTAGGTGGTCCCCAACGTGTGATCACCTGCAGCTAGCCAAGAGACAATGCAGAAGACAGAGCTTACACTCTGAAATTTTATATAAAAGTAGTTATCTGCAACCTTTCCTTCCAAAATTAAGCAGGGATTATTTGAAGAGGAATAGTACAGAGGTGAGAGAATCTCCCTTTTTGTCTTATACTGTTGCGCTCTCCTAAGATAGGAAGGAGCAAGGCTTAGTTTTCACCTCTGTCAGGAGGTGTCACATCTTCACTGCTGAGCTCCCAGGAGCATGATCTGACCTGGACAAAGATGTCCTCAGATAGTATCCACTCTATCATCCCTGGTGATGCCCTCCCACCACATTGGTCTGGAGAGAAGGGGAGCATTCAAGAGCAGGAGAGGTCTTCTCCCAGGATCTCCATGTTATTTTATCCAATGCTGCTCAAAGCAGAATGCAGCTACTCTGGGGATTTTGAAGTACAACTGCAAGACATATAATCATAGAAGCTAGATTGATACGTAGCAAAAGTGGGTTCCATCCCCATTGGGAGATTTTCTGCCTTTAATTTTCTTTATCCCTCACCCTTCCATACCCCATCTGCAAAACATGACCAGTACTCTTTCTTTTTCCATCCCTTCTGTCTTACTGATCTAAATAGTTCTCCCTTGCTTTACTCTTTGCACATTTTTGTTGAGTTGGATAATGGACAACTCTGAGGGAGTGGTGTATTATGAAAATACATAAGAACGAAGCACTTGCAAGCGCAGCATACCAAGCCTACCAAGACTCCAGGACTGGAGTCTACTTTCTGTGCTGGGTTTTCCATGGCTGCCTTCATTTACAACTTCAGGCCCTTGACCTTAGCTGGCAGTGGAAGCTGTGGATGTACGTCTGTATGTACAAAGACATTCTTCCAGGCAGAGATCCTGGAACCTACTCATGGGGTGCAGCATGAGCCGTAAGACATTAATTTATTCAAGGGCTTTTATGGCATCTTCCATTACAAGGACACATGTGCCCAGAGAACTGAACCATGGAGGCTTTCCTATGTCACAGCACTATCTCTGGGACATCCAAAATTACCTTCTCCTGGAACCATGAAATAACTGCATGCCAAAACTCATGGCTGTGCTGGAGCATCCCCTGCATAGTGAAAGATGCACGTAGATCTTCTGGAGTTGAATTTGGCTTTTCAGGCATAAGATATGAAGAAAACTACTGTCCATTTACTATGGCTAAGCATAGGTCCTTCTCAGTGTTTCAGAGATCATCTGTTTGTCTTGTCTTCAAAAACTTTACTGACTAAAGCCACTATCTTCTGCAACATTACACTGTGCAACCAGCCTCTAGTTCAGGAAACTGTTGATCAAATTTAGGCTAAATTTTGGCACTGAGTTTTGCAGACATCTTTCTTCTTATCTGAATTAAAAATTCCTTGAACCTACGATGCGTGTATTCTCTTCCATGATATTCTGCCTCTCCTAACAATATATGCATCTTCAGACTACACCCAAACCCCTCCATTATAGCATATAGTGACCGCCTGGGCTATCAGCCTTATAGTTCCCCATCCCTGGCCAGACCATGGAGTACTTCACATGGCAGCTGTGTCCAAGCAGTTGAAATCCCATCCTTGCTGTTGAATCAATGAGAATTTCTTTTGTACTGATCCTTTTTTGCTGCTAGGAGGCATGGGAGCCTATATTTAGAGAGAGAGAAGAGAAGCTGGATTTCTATTTCCCATGTATTTTTTATGCAAGCAGTGTTTGGAGTAGATTGCATTTACAAGCATCATAATTGTTTGGAGTGCTTTTACCAAAGTGTGCCTAGTAAAAATGGCCTTTTGCTTTCCCCTCCACAGCATTTTCAAATATCTCAGTGCAGAGTGCATCTTTTATCTTCAGGAAAACCAACTAAGGGATGGAATTTTAAGCAGGGATTTTTTTCTGTTTGGTTTTCTGTTGCTGTTGTTGTTGTTTGGTTGTTTTTTTAATTTATAAGCTAGTCTGTAGGGTTGGAGAAATGTTTTGACAGAGAGGAAAGAGATGATAATAGATAATGGAGTAATCCATTTGTTGTGGCTGCTTTACCACTGAAATTTGTATACATTGGAGACCACTAATAAAAATGGAGCCATTTACACATAATTTAGTTGATTGAGTTAGTTCTAACTCTTTCACAGCTGCCTCTGAAGTGCATGGTTACTTAAGGTTATCATTTTGAGAAGGTTTTTGATTTAGATGGATGCCAGAGATGTAGGCTACTCTTATTAGGAGACATTCTGTGCTGTCCTTGTACTGTGCTTTATATAATTAGTGCATACTTAAACAGTACAGCTATTTAATAACCCCTCTGTGTGTTCCACGTAATGATTATAATTATGCCAGTGACTGAAGGCAGAACCGGAGCAAGCAACGTGACGCAGAACAGCATGAATTTTAATCGATTCCTCACGCCAGGAGATTCCAGGTGTAGGCTACTGGGCTGCCTGTGCAAACCACACAATGCTCAAGCACATGTGGAAACCTCTGTGAGGTCCTTCCAAGGACTGATGCATCTCCCAATCCACAAGCCACTCCAGTACTGGGAATATTCACCCTGACTGCAAAAAGCCTTGGACCGGGTACTTGGACAATAGGAACTGTGAGCAAAGTTATCTTCTGGCTGAGTCAGTGGTGGCTAAAATCTAATGCTTGCTCCCCAAAATGAATGTTTAGTTTAATTTTTTCCCCTCATTAACTGTTCATGTATCACCAAGACAGTGTACATACTTCTTGGCAGAGAGCGCTCTGCAAAGGATTACAGATAAGAGTAAAAACCTAGAGTGCATGGGTCTCCACGTGCCTACAGGCATTGAAAAATAGCCCGCAGTCCCTCCAATTCATTATGCACTTCTCTTGGAGCTACATTTCAGCAGCTGTCTCAGTGGCATTTAAGCCAAAAAGGACAAGACAGAAGTGTATTTAATAAAAAGTTTCTTTCTTATCAAGATTATTTTCCTGTTAGGAAGATCTAGAAAATCATGCTCACAGACTTTAAAAGTAATGTTCTGCAAATTTGTGTGAAAATCACATTTCTTCCAAGTCCACAGGTTGATGTGCACGTTCATAATGCAAGGTACTGAAACATTTTCCAGGCAGGGAAAATCCATATCTTAATAGTCCTGCAGCCCCCCTCCCTTCCCTCTCTGAGTTTTATGCTTCCTGGTGCCGGTGACAGTACTTGGCCAGTTGAAAAGTCACATCAGGAGGAAGAGGTCTCTAAAGTGCTCGGTAGTGCTCAGTGCCATTGCTTTGAAGTCATTACTAAGGATAAGCCTCTATATTGAAAAAACAAAGCAGATGTACCCTTCTTCACAGCTTTGCCCACCATCAGAGGCAGCAGCATCTCATCAATGAGGTGATCTACTCAAGCTAAGTGGACGAGGCTAAGGCAAGGAGGCCACTGACCAAATCCGAGTGCTGTCCATCACTTCCTATGCTGTTCCTGGTGCCAGACCTCTCAGAGAGATCTCTGTTCAGCCTTCTGCCAGGTGGATGCTGGCCACGGCCAGGGCGCCATAGTCTGCTCTTCCCTGCAGTAATGCATTACTTACGCCCAATTATTCAGCAGTTTATGCTAACAAACTTCAGTTGGTCGGGTTTTTTTCTGAGCTGCCTCAGCCCCATCACAGATCCCACTGCAGCCAGAGGAAATGCAGCTATTTTACACCAGTGGAGGACCTACCCTCAAAATGCTGACATCCCTGATTTGCAGCAATGATTTTTTTTATTTTCTCCTTTTGAAAAGGAGAGTAGCAAAAAGCAAGTAACATGCAGAATTATTCATGCTAAACATCTTCAAAGCTCTTAGATATTCAGCACATTCACAAACAGTGGTTAGCTCATGGAATATTTTTGCACAAAAAGTAATCTGGTGACCAATCCTTCAGTTTACCCGCCTGCAATCCAGTCTGCTCCATCAGTTACTGCCTTTGGCATCAAAATCCTCTCATCCAAAATGTCTTTTACATTCTTCATTCACAACACTTTACTTGTTACAGCTTGGGTTGTCTAATTTCATTAACTTGCTGATAAGAAGGAGAACATTGGCACAGTAATTTTAATGTCTTTGGAATGATAAAAGAGTGGTCTAGATTGATTTCTAGTACAGGTGGTTGACCTGGAAGAAAATTATACCTGCAGGAAGAGGTACTGAGCTAAATGTATTTTGGTGTAGTACACTTTGACAAAAAAATAGACCTTTTCCTGCCTCATACAAATATAGAGCTATTTGAGATCAGGCTTCTCTACAGCTAATGGAGAGACACGGCCCAACACTCGGTGGTTTCTGTCCTTCTGTGGCTACACCCATCCCCTGGCATGGGGAGGGTGGGATAAATTTCTGTGCTCAGCACATGAAGAGCATCAGAAAGCTGTATTCTGTATTGATCACAGCTATTGCTATCTGAAATACCTAACTGAGAAGTGCAGTCTGCCCTAGGCTCCTTGTATACTCCATGGAGAGAGCCAGGCACACCAGGGAGGGGAGCAGAAGTTAGAGTGAAGTTGGACAAGTGCTTCTTTGTTCAATATATTTCTGCTCAACGTGAGATTGAGATCTGGCGTGAAAGTCTGATGTAGGTCCTTGGCATCTTTCAAACCTACAATCGATCAACTGTTAGTACCTTGAGAGTCAGACATCAACACTCCACTCAACAACGATGGCTTTTGCTCTAGCAATGACAATAATGTTGAGGGAATAATAGCAGGATGATTTGCTAAAATGTATCGTCCCAGCAAAGAGAAAATGTGTTTCATAGGTTAGCATGTTGCCCATAAGCAGATCTGACAGCTTAATTTTCTAACATGGTACATGGAAAACTTGAAATGAGCTTTTCAGTTAAGAGCAGGACACAGAGTGTATCTACAGAGTGTGTCTCCACAGTGTGTTTAATGAAGGCTTTCAGCCATATGTCTCCTCTCACTGCTCTTCCTTATTCTGTCTCTTTGCTTCCACAAGATGCATTTCCAGATACAACTGCCAAAAGAGAGTGTTTCTGTCTATGCCTATTGGCTTGATAATGGCATAGTGTGGACAGAGATACCCTTAAATGCTTCTTTTCCAACACAAACCTTCAGGGCCTGAGTTGAGGGTTTCAGTGTTGCACTTATGACTTTCTAGCTAGGAGAAACCATGCAAAAATGCTTCAGCACACATGCAAATAAGATGCTATAATGGAGTTATCTTAGCATTGAAAAAAAAAAACCAGCTAATTTTCATATCCAGGATGTACAAGACTAGTCAGCATTGAATCCTTGTTCCTAAAAGGTAAGGAATAAATGGCACGCCTGTTCTTGGCCCTGGGAGTGGGAGAGGTCTGAGGATCACATCGTCTAGCATAGGGCACGTATGGCTCAAGCTACAAGGTAGACACCCAGCTGCTCTACATTGTTTTCAGGACAGCTAAGTATTGCGCAGTTCCTAGAGGAACAAAACCCAGAGAGCTGGACATGTTTAACAAAGCACTTAACTTACACTGATTTACAGCAGTTGACATTGCAGCACTTAAAATTTTACCTAGTACAAAAATGACATGAACTGTACATCCCAACTGAGGATCCCAGTGAGTAAGCCATGACAGCAGTTAGTGTTGCAGCAAAATCTAGCTGCTGTGATCCAAGGCATTCAAGGGGAAAAAAAGGGAAATCCAAGCAGAAGTCTCCAGACTCAGCAGACCAGGGCAGGCATTGGCACAAAGGTTTTCCAAAGTGCTTGAGAGATGTTAAAGAAAGTCTTTTGCATAAGTCAGATGCTCAGAAAGTAATCCTGAAAGTGGGTGTCATTTTTTTCCACCTAAACTACATGTGTGCAAACATTTGCCAGTCAGATGGTTGCTGATGCATTTCAGTTTCTAGCCTAATGCACTCAGGGGCTGCAAGTATGGACCTTATTTTCTGTGTGTGTGTGAGGGGGTGTCTTTGGCAAACTGAAAAAGACTACAATTCGCTCCTTTCTTGCTTTGACATGCTTTTGGTGACCTGCATGTGACAATGCCCAGAGCACCATGCCTGAGTGCCGCTGCTGCGTGTGAAACCACATGGAGCTGTTGCAGGTATGACAGCAGATGTTTCACCCAGTCCCTCCCTTTGCTGCTTTCTCTCCCACCATGGAGGCACAGATTTTTAAGTCTGAAAGGTCTGTTTTGAAAATTAAGCTGAGTGCCCCTTGGTTTGCCAGCAGCAGGCAGTAGGAATTGCTGTGGCCTGGGTTAATGGGGAAGGAGTGTATTTCCCCAGTGTGTTACTTGCTCACTCAGGTCGGATTTAGGTGGGTGAAGACTTTGATCTGAGTCCCTGTGTAGCTGAGGAACAAGCATCTCCATCCTCAGATCATGCTCTTTTCTCTAGGAGAAGCTGCAGTGATCTCTGTTAAAAATAAAAATAAAAAATTAAGCCAGAAGTGCTGGAAAAACCATTATATGACTGTGGGACATCCAGTCCCACAGCCAGCATCCCTCCCAGTAAGAAACGAGTGCCACGTTCCCAGTCCCATGCTGTCTGCCGGCAATACCCAGCTGCTGGACCTGTTCTCTCAGCCCTCCGCCACCCTGAACCTTTCCTTCCTGCAGACAGAGGTGGGCTGTGGTGGTGTTGGCTCCTGACACAGACACCGTGTTCCCCTGACACACTCACTGTACCTGCTGTGTAGCTTAGAAGGTTGCTGCTCTGAAGTGCTAAAGAGCGAAAAGTGGTATCGCTCTATATTGGAGGCCTGAGAAAATTATAGCTGAGTTTCTGGAGTTTTTTAAAGCTGGTAGCTCTACCTCACTGCCCAGAGTAATTTAACTTTGCAGACTATGAAGGGAGAATGCTAAAGTGGTTTTGACTGGGAGTTAATCCATTAATTCCTCCAAAGTAGCCAAATGTGTCAATCTTTGGCTGCAGCTTTCAGCTTCTAATAAACTGTCCGGGGATGCAATTTGGGTGTTACTTCAAATGTGAGATGACAAGCCCAGGAAAACAACCAAGCAGCTTATTGCAGAAAATACAGGGTTTAATCTTCATTATCAGCTTCCTCATCTGCAGAATTTGGGGAGCACCCAGCAGCTGATGAGGAGGGGAGCTGGTCTGGGGAAGGCTGACCGCTGCTTTCCCACCCTTGGTGACCGCTGTGGGTAAATTTGCAGCACGCAGAGCAGAGCCAACCTTCCCGGCATACAACACAGCTGGAAATCTAAATTCTCATTTGGCCGAACTTCTCGTTATCTCAATGACTTTATCAGTCAGTGCTGGAGTAGCCAGAAATCAAAGCTACTTCAAACAGCTCTGATTGTGTTAAGGCTCTTTAGAAGGAAGGGGAAATCCTCCAGGGACATCGTCATTGGCTCTGCCTCGCTAGCCAGAGTGCTCAGGGCTTAAAAGGACACCAAAATTTAGGGGGGGAAAAAAAAAAAAAAAAAGAAAGAGCTAAAAAGAACAGAAGTAAGAGGTGGCCTGGTCCCACCACTCTGCATGTTGGTTGTTCCCATCTCCTCCAGGATCTGGGCTTGCAGACCAGTACACAACACTAGAAGTACTTAGAACCATCTCTGCATGGTAATAAATGGAGCAAGAATCAGAGCTTAATTTTGTATATCAAGGCAGCCAAGTGAGCTCTCTGGTTTTATTTCTGAAGGTTTTTGACCCCCCCCTAGACCACAAGGCACTGAGATGAAACCAGGCTGGGATGTCTTTGTGTGTAAATTACAGTTTCAGGTATAAGATGTCTCATATATTGGAGAACTGGATGTAATGCACCACACGTGGAGGTGCGTGCATGTTTATACCTCATAATTGTTGGGGTTTTGATAGATGCCTGTTGCTCTTTAAGCAGACTGTGATTCCAGACATCATCATGGCTTTCACATAGCGTGAACGCTGCGAAGTTATTAAGAACATTGTTCTTGCTGATGCAGCAATTAACATAAAAATGAATCAGCTAAAGAAACCTACAGCTAAACTTCCCTCACACAAACATGCTGGCATGCGAACTGTTGGTGTTTAGTTAGAATTACAGGTTACACATCTCACTTACGACCACTGCTTTTGCCCATAGCAGCATGAAGATGTAAAGCTTTTTATTTTCGTGCTGATATCTATCCCAAGGGGATACCTTTTCTTACAGGAATCCTTCCCGGTAGAGTTTAGCTCCTGCAAACGCGTGTCTCACCTTTACATTAGAGTGACAGTAAGCATCTTAGTTCTGGTTTTTGCCATTACCACTGCTTTTGAGTCCAATCCTGCTGGTTGCTGAGCACCTTCCACAACCATTAGAGCCTATTGAGAGGCACGGTGGGAACTCAGCACCGAGTAGGATCTGGCTGCGATGCATCAGTATTGAGGTCAGGCTTACAATACATTAATATCGCTCAACAAAAATATTAGCTGTCAAGAAGCTTAGAATTGTTCTTTTTATGGCTTAGGGAACAGTATTATAGCAAAAATGACAGGAATATAAATTCAGAGGGTGTTTACAAGGTGGGAAAACAAGAGTCAACATAAATGGGCTATTATCTGTATTCGGTATTGCCTGATTCTCAGTGAAATGAAGGTGGAGAATTTGTGCTGAGTAGGCTTTTTCAAGGTTAGCGGAGACAAGGAGTTGTTCCCAGGGGAGGATGAAGAGCAGACGGTGATGCAGATGAGTCACAATACAAGATGTCAAGTTTTGCACCCCACAGCAGTGTTTCCAAAAGCAAATGATGGAAGATGACTATGGCACTGATGAAGCCATTTGCCTCATCATGATCTGTGAAATAGTGTCTTTCTCCCCTACCCCAAGCCCCCAGCAGATCTGCAGGGGTTAGTGGGGTCAGCTCCTTCTGTCAGAAATGCTGTGGCTTGCCAAAAAGAGGTTGAGACAATGCAGAGAACAGAGATGAAATTTCTTCAGACTATTTTAATAAAAAAGTGCTTCCAGAATAGTTCCAAATAATATAAAAACTGTAAATTCATTATGGTTGTTGCTTTTAGAGCTGTAACATCAGCATAAAAATACCTGTCAAGAAATCCAGAGCTGAAACTGCAAGAGGCAAAGATGTGAAGACAGCCACTATTTCTTAATAAATGTATTTATGAAAAAATATTTTGCCCTTAGGCACCATTAAGTCCACTGATGACATCAAGCCTTAAAGTACATCACATAAAGGTCTGCTCAGGTCAAAGGAAACTGGCCTTAAAAGGGAACATTTTGAAAAACCTTTGACAAATTGGAAAATATAATGGCCTTCAATTGAAATAAAAATACCGATTCCAAATATTATATCTTCCATGTAATGGAACACCATGAAGTTATTAAAATATCTGTTTGGCAGAGGCAGCAATGAGCTGAAAAAAATAAATATTGTGTATAAAGAAAACCTGAAGTAATATTTGTTTCAAGGGTCATGTCAGATGTGCATATTGGTTGTGCTAAATTGCAGTCAGATATCAGCTTCTAGTTCAAAAATTGTTCATTTCTTTGGAAACATTTTCCAATTATTTACCACAATTCAAAAGGAAATGGCAAAACATTTTAACATATTTACCGATTGTTCTCCTTTTTTGGAGATAAACTTACTCATTCAGCTCTATCCAAAATTGCATATAGTTTTGTTTATTTTTCACAGATGCTTAATCAATACGTGTTGTTATTTTACTTCCAGGATAGGGTTTTACATAAAGGTCATAATTTATGTGCTTCTGGAATATAAAGTATCTTGGAAAGCTTCTAGAAAATATTTCCTGCAAAATACTTCAAAATGGTTCTGTGAGAATAGGAAAATTTTGTTATCTGTGGTTCTGCCACTGAGTTAATGTAAAAATGGAAATAGTCTTTGAAAGCAAGAATGATGAGGCAAAATTCTATGACCTGGTGTGTACAGGTCAGACTAAGTAATTAAAATTGTCAAATAGGAGCCTTAAAAATCTATGAAAGATACCCTTAAGTATCCCAGGCATGCAGCCATTCTTCCTCTCTCAAAAGCAATTTTATCACGTTGGGTTTTTTCCCCTCTCTTCCTCATGACGAAATGCTCCACATTCTCAATACATCACGATATTGCTATTGTCTCCAGTTTAATCCACCGGTAATCGTATTATCCTTCCCCTCTGTATTGATCTGAATGAAGCACTGGCTCCAGCAGCTCCCTTTGGTGTTTTTAGGCCTCACCGAAGGGCAATATCTTCAACCATTGGAATAAAGTCTGGTGTAATTAAGGACCTGATGTACGAGTCAGCGTGCTGGAGACTGCATTACATGCACTTAATTGGATACCGCGCGTGGTACGCACGCACGCTGAATGCTTGGTCTTTATACAGAATGGGACGGTAAATGTTTGGGCTGCTGCTGAAACAAAGGTCCGCGACTGAAGAATTAATTTGCTCTTCCCAGACTCTTTGGTGGTGGCTGGCATTGCGGTAAATGCTCAATCCCAAGCAATTCTGCAACATGCAAAGTACCCCGCAGTAAGAGTGGACTGCAACAGGATTGAGTTATGGTGCTTGGCCGTGTTGTAGGCATTTGGCTATTGCTGGACATTGTGTACATGTTCATATAGAGTGAGCTTGCAAAGCCCTTCCACCATCTGATGATGGCTAGATTGATCTGATAGATGCTAGATTTAGAAAAATATTATCCTTCCTGCTTCATAGAAACTTGGCATTGAAAGTACAAGTTTGCCTCATGCGGCTCACATTTACCTATGTATTCATCTACTGTGAGATCTCATTTCTGAGCATCTTTGACTTTGCTTAAAATAACAGAACAAAGCAAAATCAGCAATAAAATCTTGAAAGACCTGTAGACCAACATGCCCTAATTGGTAGGACATCCACAGGTCTTTAAACCCTCCACCTCAATGGTCACCCCTTCTTTTGACTTGACTGTGTGAAAAGATGAAGTTTGGCTCCAAAACCTTCAGTACCAAGACCTCCAGACTTGGGCAGTTCTTCTAAGCTGAGAGCTGAGTGGGGACTACATCCCCTCCCTGATCCCTGCTATGCGGCTCTTACGAGGGTCCTGACCAGGTCAACTCTCTTTTGACTTTTTAGGACTATGTTGCTCCTGTTGGGCTTTTTCATCTACCTGAAGTTCATCTGTCCCACTGCTTTGGGATAACGTGTCACATAACTGCTGCAGTCAGGACAGTTGCACAGTATTCAGGACATGAACCTGATCAATATTTGTGGAATAGCATTACTGGCTGTATATTTTTCCTGCAAATAATCACCTAGTTGTTTCCTTGCTTGGGGACAGGATGGGATCTGAGGTGCCCAGTGCTCTTCATGGAGCACACAGGGAGCTGATAGTTGGCACACTTGTAGCTTGAATTTCAGGATGCATTACATTCAGCACAAGCGCTGGTTAGAAATGCTGTGCATCTGTAACAATTAGCAAATTCTTATGTGAGTGTGGTAAATAAATGTATTTTTATATATCAGAAAAAGCCCACATTGGCTATGATTTAATGTAGCTTACCAAGCTCTTTATTTATAATAAAAGATTTCTGATTAGGGGCTCTGCACAGCAAATCTCTCTTTCTGTGTTTGAGGAGCTGAGGTTCTGGGTATCTCCTAGCCTTCAGCAGTGTGGTGTTCCTGCTCCCTTCAGACTGGACCCTTGCTCCCAGCCTGCTGCTCCCTGGGTCAGGTCTGGCTGTTGCAGACCTTGGGTCAGCACACAACTGCTCATGGTTCTAGCTGTCCACAGCCCTCATCCAGATGCCCATCTTTTGACCACGCTGACATCCATTATTGTATTCTAGAGATTAATCTAGAGATTAATCTAGAGATTAAAAACAAAGGAAAAGAGAGCCCAGCTCCATCTTCCTAACCTTTTCTAAGAAAACAAACTACTTTGGCAGCTCCCCTTCACCATCACAGCCCCGTGCCAAGCTCTCCACTTGGCTACGTTAAATGATCCATAGCTTTACCTATGCCAGGGGATCCACAGGGACAATCACATGAGCAAAAGCCATACAGGGCAGCTGGTTAAACTACTCTTTGATCTAAAATCTCTGCAGAGTCAGTAAACCTTTCAGAAATGGGATCGTCAAGTACAAAGCATCTGCCTATCTCTCTGCCTCTCATCTGCTGCACACTAACCTTCCTGGAACAACTTTTGCCTAAAAGGAAATCCTTCTTTTAATGTGTTTTTGGGGTGTGGGGGGGGTGGGAGTGGGCGCTAATCGTCTTCCCAGCAAGCTTCACTAGATGGCAGTAAACAGAGGCAAATGAGTTAGAAACCCCATTTTAGAAGAACTCAGTAAACCTCAAGTGACCAGCTGCTTTCTCCAGCATTACACCCCAAAACACAAGGCTGTTCCTGTGAAGGAGCAGCTCCCTAAATGAGATCAGGATTCATTTACAGTTGATGTCTCTTCAGCCTCTGTGAAGGCTGCAATTGTCAGGAGACTTAAGTCTGAGCTGGAAAACTGCTGCCTTCACCATCTCTTCCACAGGGATACAGAAGCTTGCCTCACAGCTTCTGCCTCTGCAGGGTCAGCTTGTCAGGTCATTGCTCTGCTGCTTGGTTGTTGGGTTGTTTTTTTTTTCCTTTGGGGGTCCAGTTTTACTGTAACTTCAAAACAACCTCAAAGGGTCTCCAAAGTGCAGGGACGTTTCGTGCCCAGTACCCTGGGAGACCCTCCTGCCATCCCCAAGCCATGGCGGCATCAGTCCCATTGCAGCTTTTTCAGTGCCAGCGGAGTAGTTTGGCTTTCCAGCTGCACATCAGATGCTCAGCATCTTCCATTTGGTTCGGGTAGGAAGTCTTCAGCTCGGTGTTGACTGTAACCCTTTGGTTTGAATCTAGGCATCTGGCTTGCCCCTCTCCTCTCCCTCCTCGGTGGCAGGATGGCTGGTGGCAGTGCCCTGCTCCACGCCATGCATGCCGTCTGGGGGCTGCAGTGCTGTATCAGAATATCTGAGGTTAATCCGACCGCTCGCTGTGTTGGACTAGAAGGTGCTAATTGCTGCCAGGAGACTTTTCCCTGCAGGTTCCCCATGGACATTGTCAAAGCAGGCTGAGGAGAGTCAGGCAGGATGTGCTGTCAGAAATGACAGATCGTCAGAAACAGAGTTTGTCAAAATAGGTTTGTTTTAATACAGCTCTCCATGGGAGGCTTCCAAGGCCAGCCAGTGGGAAGGAGTGTGGCAGGGTGACTAGTTCCTGAGTAAGACAGCGTCCTCGAGCCCCTGTCCGAGGCAGGTCTTGCAGTGCTGGCCCAGGCTCCTGTGGGAAGGGACAGAGGTCTCTCAAGTTTTGTTTACTGCAAAATTGCAACAAATCTCAAATTTAAAATCTCACCTGTCTACCCAGAAGAGAATTTTTTGGTTTGGTGTTTTTTTTTTCTGGCCAGCTCTCATCCCAGGCCCCACAAAGGAGCAAACCAACACCTCTGTGCCATGAAGACACACAGCACCCAGCTCCATGGCAGACGCAGGGAAGACAGCAGGGTGTCCCTGGGGCAAACGCAAAGCTTGAACATCATTTCACGTTGTAGCAACAAGGTGAAAAATCCAGAGAAATGGTTTGCAGTGTCAACACAGAGATCACTGGAGCAGTGGACAAGGAAGGCTTCTGAGCTAGAGAGACCTGCCATTTATATCCATTTTAAATATGAACTAATACAGATTCAAAGGACCAAGGTCTGGAATACAACAGTGGTCTGGTCTGTCCCCAGCATTTCCAAATTAAAGGCAAGAGTCCCTCTTACTATCTCTCTTGCTAGATCTGTGACTGTTTCTTCATGGCCAAGTGAAGATGCATCTTCCATAGGACTGCAGAGGGTCTCTGCACCTAGGAGCCCGGGAGCCTGGTGATGAGAGTGTTTCCCATGGGCACCAACTGCAATGTCCCACAGAGAGGCCCTGGCAGCCCAATCTCCCAACTTCACAGCCTGTGTCTCTAATAGACGGCAGGTGGTTAAAATCGGGAGATGGGTTAGTTTAGATGGAGGGTGCTACCTGTGAAGGTCTCTGGAGGGGCCTCCCTTCCTCTCTTGGCTTTTGGGGGAACTTAGACTTTTTATTTTAGGAGGTCTGGATGACCTGCTTAGGGCTAATCATTTCACATTTATGTGATATAATGCCTGAGTGAGAAAGAATGAACCTGAAGACCAAGGCTATATGTCTCATATCAATTTCTCTTACAAACAGAAATAGCCTTGCAAGGCCCAATTCTCCCTGGTTTCATTATAGCCCTCAGAAGTTATTTTGATTTGAAAGTCCTTTCTAAAGTGTGGTTTCAAATGAAATATTTCCTGCTTGGATAGATTTACAAGTTATGTAGCACTATCCAGAGATTTTCTCACCTTTTGATATCATTCCTTTCCTGCAGGATATTGAAGTGTCATACAGATGAACAACACAATGCCATTTTCAGTCACGTAAAATCAACCTTAGTTTAATGGGTGGTAACAGCCCCCAAATGCATCTTGGCTATCCCTGGGGGCTGGCTGTGCAAGATCTGTACAGCCTCGCTGACATCGGGAATGACACTCACGTGACTTTCCAGGGCAAATACTGGGAATGGGAAATTACTCCCTTTTGTTCCTTATGCCTACTTAGAATGAAGTTGCTATAATGAAATAAATACATTAAACCCAGCTATTCCTTACACGTACTTATTGTGAAACCATGAGATGTTGTTCCAGGAAGCCTCAGCAATCATTCAGTCTCATTGCTATTAAGCCTCTTAAAATCACTACAACCAAGCAACACCAGTGTCAGATTTATTTAGAGAGGTAAAAATGAACTTTCAGCATCAACGTTGATAATAGCAGACTCTCCAGTCCTGGGCATGAACAGTCATCTTCTGCTCATAACCCAGCAGGGAGTCCAAGTGTGTATCAGTTACTTTGAATGTGAAGCTTTTGAAAGCACCAGCTGTGCCGTGTTAATTTGCTGCTACGGAGCGTAGCAAGACCAGAGCACTGAATCGCCTGCAAGGCTCGTGTTATTGATGTGGCTGATCAGGAGCTCTCAAGGTTGGTTTGAGGTAATATAACCTACACCTCACTAAGAAGACTGAATATCTTTAAGGGAGGTTACTGCAATCAGTGGACTGTCGTATCTTCTGCAAGATTCTGCTGCTAATTATTGCAAAACCAGTGGTCTCTGCCTCGAGGATTGTTTCAGCCTTTGATTGCACTGGTTTAGGAGCAGAGAGACATGTGGTACATTTTAATATCCCAGTTAAAAAGCAGTGCATGGAAAACTCGCAAAGAACAGAGACCACCACCCAGAAAAGGACAACATCAGCATTTTCCCTACGTTCATAGGTGCCATCCTTACAAACAGCTGTTTTCTAAAAGCTTTTAGATTGCCATGTCGAAAGACGGAAACACAGCCTGCTACTTGCTAATGATATTACAGACTCTAATGCCCTCCAGAGAGACCAAAAACCCCCACTTGATAGAGGACTTAGAAAACAGAATGAGGATGATTAAAGGAGAGCTCTTACACAGCGGTGCCTACCCCTGGCAGGGACAACCTCTGGCATACACCAAGGGATACCTGCAAACTCCCCCATGCCACTGTGGTCAGCTTCTGAACTACTGATAAAGACTCTCGAGAATATATTAATTGCCACTGGTTTCATGGGATGACATCACTCAGCAGAGGAGGGGAGCATATGGCCTGTGGCACTAAGCTGGATTTTAGGTAGAGTGACTCTAGATTTTGCATAAATCAAAAGCAGAAGTTCCTGCTTTCAGATCCCTCTCAAAAAAAGCCCAAGAAAAGCTCTCTTAAAAACCCTCAAATAAGCAAGTCTATGACAAAAACAGCAGAGGCTCCCCAGCCTGGATTTCCTTCTGCATCCCATGTGCCACATGCTTTGGGCCATAACGGCTTTAGGACAGCATGTTCCTATGTGTTTGGCAGCCCAGATCCAAGCCTTGGAGGACACAGAACAAATAATGATACATTTCCCACCCAATTAATGCCAGTAATGGCACTGTTCACTGAAAGAATTATTTCAACCTTGATTTGGCAGTGAGATTCACTGCAATGTGATGTTTGAGGCTCTTGCTTATCCTTGCTGTGATACTACGAATATAGGGGAGCATCTTGCTAGCCCTCAGCAACTGGCACTGGAAAGCTACTGTTGTGCCTGATCTGCAGATCAGTTCAACCTGTTTCAACACACACCTCCCCTGAGCATCAGTGAAAAGACAGGTCTGTCTTGGTGCTGGAGCTTCCAGTGTTTACAAAAGGAGCATCTTCACAGTAGTCCATGTTGGTTTAGCTGTATTTATTTCACACATGTAGGTAATCAAGCCAGATGTGGTCCAGTGTAAGATCATGATTTCTACAGAACTGTGAACCCAAGGAGTTTTATCAGTTTACTTAAAGTACTGTGACATCTATACTTCTATATGTGGGGGGAGGAAGAACATAGAATCACAGACTGGTTTGGGTTGGAAGGGTCCTCAAAGCCCATCTAGTCCCAACCCCTCTGCCATGGGCAGGGACACCCTCCACTAGACGAGGTTGCCCAAAGCCCCATCCAACCTGGCCTTGAACACTTCCAGGGATGGGGTGCACTTGATCCTACTGTCCATGTCGCCAACAAAGATGTTAAACATCACCGGTCCCAATACTGACCCCTGAGGAACGCTACTTGTTCTGTCGATACTGTTGTTAAGTTTCATATTGAAAGGCTCTGACAGCATAAGCAAGCAGTTAGGGCACAGTCTTATTAAAAGAACAGCCTATGGTGAATTGAGTGGCTTATGGCAGCTATAACAATGGGAAATTGAAGAAGGGGGTTTATTACTCAGGATGAGACCTGAATACTCAATCCTTCCAGCTTTAAGGAACAAGTAGCTGCAAATGTGGAGCTGGGTTTCCACCTGGGTTGGACCTAAACCAGTGTAAGTCAGTGATTTTGGTAAGTTAGTCCTGCTTTTTACTGCTGTAAAGGAGAGATCAGCCAGGTCCTTTGTACCTGTAGTGGGTACACTGGTCTAAATTCATCGTTGTTTGAACTCAGAGGAGTGGGTGGCTGTCCCGTGGAGAAAGCTAAGGTCTGACAGATCCAAATCCTGTTACTGTCTCTGACTTCCTCAGTTAGCCTGGGCAAAGCTCTCCTCATCTCTCAGCTTCAGTTACCTGATGGTAAAATGGGGGAGGACCATCCTTCTTCTCCAAAGGAGAATGACTGTATTATTGGGTCTATACATCCCTGACCTGCTGGATCTGTTGACATCACAACGTGGAAGAGTTCCACCCAACAAGGAGAAGCAGATGGACTGATGATATTTAATATTCCAATAGCATCAGGAGAGGATACTTCCAGCACTGTGACCTTGGGGTCTTGCTCTTGGGATTACTTTTACAGTTCCCACAGCCTCTGTCAGGAGAGGACATTTGCAGCTGAATCGGTGCAGACCAGAACTTGGCTGCATATGGACATGTCTGAGCTCTGTTTCTGAAGTGCTTGGTAAAACTTGCCCTGAGCATAATTGTGCTCTTAATCTTCTCTCCATAACATTTTCCTCTTTCCCTTAGTATCACTTTATTTTGCCAAAGTCAATATTTCAGGTGTTGTTTGCTTTTAATTTGACGTTTATTCCCAGCATTCAGATTTTATTAATTCAACCCCTTTTATTATTGTTTGTCAGCATTAATTTAGGAGTGTACATCATTTGTAGGTGGAGTACTATGACTACTAAAAGGCTCCCTGACATCATTTGCTGCCCTGTTAACAGCAGCAATAATTTGAGCAATTAGTGAGGCCTTGACATGGGCTTTAGCTTCTCCGTCACATAGGAATACCTCCTCGGTGTAGCTGCCATGCTATTTATACTCTCCCATCAAGTCCCAGACTGAAATAGTGCCCCAGGAGAGCAGCCTGTAATCAGTCTCTTTGCAATGACTGGATGAGCACTAAATAAGTCCTGGCCTTGATTATATTAATGAAGCTGCGTAGGGAATGCCCATCCAGCAATCCCCAGGCACCATGTTGATAGAGCAGTCTGTGTGCTCGCAGCATCCCTTCCCCCTTCCCCTGCCCCAAGGAAATCCCCAACAGTCCCTTTGCCGATGACTATGGCTTTGATAACAGAAGGGTCACTTCAGTTCTTGGGGACTGAACCTCCTGGGACCCTCCACCAAGAGAAGCTGAAGCAACCTCCCAGCTGTTCACCTTGGTCTTCTCTGGTGGGTTATGGCAGCAGTGGCTTTTTCCCTGAGGTTAAACATGGCTCTGTGGCCCCTTCTGTAAAGTGCAGGGTGGCAAATGTAAATGGGAGTCTCATACACCAGTAAGTACTGGACAAAATCCTGCAGACTGTCAGGGCATCACTGATTGAGCCGTGGCACATCACTGTCTCAGAGGAGGTCTCCAGGGGACACAGCCTTGTGTTTTACCGTCTCATACTTTGGACGGGGAATTGAGGCAGGGATGTCTCACACACAGGAGAATGAAAACTCATGATGAACCAGAATTGCCTCAGACCCTAAAGGCACCTCTGCACCTTGAGACCATCCCTTTCCCTAGCAATGAAGGATTAGGGCCTGAATCAGAAGAGTCATGAAGAGCAACCAAGTCCTTGACTGGCCGGTCAGGCAAGATTCAGCCCATGTGTCCCTTCGGTGCACTGCGACACAAAAAGAGATGCTTTATCTCTAGGAAAGAACAGCTTCATAAAACACCCTAGAAAATTTCACATTGAAAAAAAAACCTGTGCAATGTCAGAGCTTAAAGCCACCACGTTAAAGCTCTATTTTTGGATCTCATTAAAATAGATACAATCTATGCATAAAATAAATTACTTGCCTTATAAATTTCAGATCGGTTGGAGATTTACCAGTAAGAGCAGTAATTAACAAACTTGTTCTGCTTTTAACTAGCAAGACTCTGATTCAGCACAGGGTTTTAGTGGGACTTGTGCTTGGCTGAGCTTCCCTCACATGGCAGAGGGCAGGTCATGAGCATTTTCCTAACCCGGCGGGCTGCTCCTCTCTACGTCTGCTCTACAGGCTTGGAGGGCTTCACACTAGGCAGTGCGCCACGAGCATAATCACCCACACCTCAGCCCTTACTCCACACGTTGAGACCCACACAGGAGGGTTTGAAGCCACCTTCTCAGCTCAGCAGTGGCTGGGATGCAGTGGACACACAAGGGTCATATTTGCAGGTCACCATCCCTGAAGGATGTGGATGTATGGCAGATGGCTGAGATCCATGCTTGTTAGCAGTTTGGGCCGGAGGCAAGTTTGAGCGGGCTTATTGGTATCTAATATACCATGTTGATTAACTATAGATTATGTGTTCAGGAGGGATCATTATGATCAGCTAATCTGCCCTGCAACATGACACAGACCTACATTCTCACTCCTGCATCACCAGTGTAAGGAAAGGTCGGCTTCCCAGAATCTCTCCCACAGGAGGGGTGCTTGGAGCCAGGCTCGAGTTGCCTCCTAGAATTACCCTTTCCTTTCACCGAAGTTCATCAGCAGGATTATGGTATGAGCTTAAAGATAAGCCAGGTCAGATCTGGTGAACTCACAGCTAAAATAGCTTAAAGTGTGTATTTCACAGAAACAGACCTCAAGACTGACAGGTTGAAAGACCACATAAAATAAGGACAAATAGCAAGCAACTGGCATCTACAACTAGGAAAAATTTCATTCTTTGCCTGTGAGTTGCTGCATGACGTGATCAAACAAGAATAAGTATCTGAAATTAAAGGCCAAAAAAATAGTTCAATTGAATTGCTGATTTGTCTGTAAGGCTCCCTGAGATAAAAGAGTTGTCCCCAGGGAAAAGAGAGACTGGGGGAAAGCATGAAAGGCATGGTTGATGTCTTTTCTGCTTTGCATATAATCCCCTGAAAATTGGAATGTCCAAAATGCTTGCAACGACACAGGC
The DNA here is from genome assembly GCA_013400195.1 of Aramus guarauna. Classification (NCBI taxonomy): domain Eukaryota; kingdom Metazoa; phylum Chordata; class Aves; order Gruiformes; family Aramidae; genus Aramus; species Aramus guarauna. Next base: position 144,702 of record VXBL01008794.1, read on the forward strand.
ATGACTAATACACTGGAATCACATGAGCAATTATCTGATTCACAGGTGAAGATGGTAATAAAGTGGCTGAAAAGCCAACTGCCAGCGAGAGTGCAAGAAACAGCAGGCTCACTTGGTTATGGGTCATGCCACAAACACCTCTTGAGATCAAGCAGTAAAAATAATTAGAGTTGAGAAGGCAAGGAGTGAGGTTCCCAGATGGTGTGGGCAATAGATAAGGAGTCGTTCTTTTTATCTCCTGCCAGACCATCCGTTCATCCAGTTCCGTGGCTGACTCAGATCTCCATCGACGTGCGGGGCTCTGTGCCGGTGTAGCTGTCAGGGCAGTGTTGCTTCCAGCCTGGATTAAAGGTTAGGCAAGCTACATCTTGCTCTGAGGCCTCGTTATTTGCTTTTGTGTTTATACAACAGAGAAGAGAGAAGAAACTCTTGCCAGAGCGAAGATGGGTTGACACCCCTTTACTAGAGTAGTAGCAGCTGGAAGTTCGAGGGTGGATAACTCGACTGCTTCAGACATGACTCCCATACCACGCTGTGTAACGCTAGGGGTAGCAGGGACAACCTTTGGCAAACCTGTGGCCCTTCATGGTGGTATTGGAAGCCCTGTCCAAAGACTAGCTCCATTCTTGTTTGCTCTTTCATCAAATAACAAACATGAGGGTCATCCCACCATAGCCATGATGATCTGCAAACCAATCTGCCTTTCCTTTCCAGGTCTGCCAGTGTCCACACACTGGTTGCAATTTGCCCAGAGAGAAAGTAAAAAATGGTCTTTTATGTCTCCCTACATATCTGATTTTGTGCAGGTGAGACATCTGGCTTCAGTCTAATGATCCATTCAATCAAGATCTTTGTTGAGGATCATGTGGAAGGAGCATCCTCCATTGTTGCAGTTATCTGAATAGAAGTAACACTTGCAATTACAATTGCAGCAAAAATCTCTCGGGCACCTTTAGCCTCCAGGGAATAAGCTGATCAACCCTGAGGTCAGGAAGAAACACTGTTCCTTAGGGCAGCATTGCACAGCTAGGGCTGCTTTGCAATTCCAGGGCTTTTCTTTTAAAGCACATGGTCCTAAGCCTCCAGCAAATAGAGTGGTAGGCTTTTCCAGCATGGAGATGTGTCCTGAGAAGGATCTATTGTTTTATAAGGTCTGTCTTTAAAGTAGACAGTAGTCAGCAGCTGCCCGTTAAGCTACCCAGACTTTTTCTGTCTCTATCATTGATGGCAGAGCAGACCCAGACTGTCTTGCATGTTCACATGAGGGTCCTTTTGATGGAGCCTTTTTCTACGGGTCATGCTGACAGCAGGACAACGTGTGGGCAACCCTGCCATTACGGACGTGTACAACCACACCAGCAGTGTAGGAGAAGCTGTTGATGGGCTTTAGTTGAAAGGATGCCAAGCTAAACTGGCTTGCTTGAGAAGGCATTTTATGGATCCATTATATGTGCGGTGACATGCCTGGTGCTGTGCTTCAGGTCAGGATTGATAATCTCAGAATGCACTGCCTGCACGAATAAGGTGCAGAGAGGACAGGCAGTGCCAGCACCTTCCCGCTCCCTGCACCTCCTGCAGTCAGTGAGGTTCACAGACACCTTCTGCTAAGGGCTGATAGAGGGAAAGGAAAATCTATCAAAATCCTGTGCAGTGTGACTGCGAAGAAGACTCCTTCCCAAGCCCATGCTGCTTTTGAACCCATTCATGCTGTACAGGATTGTGTAAGATTCTCCTTCTTCGGACAAAGAGACAAGCTGTGCCAAAGGCAGAGGTATAAACCTCTAGAGGGAGATTTTCCGTGGGGGGAAGAAAAGAAAATGGGGTTACAGAAGATAATCCTGTTTTTGTGGGAGCTTGGTAAGGGAAGCGTTTGCAATGAAGTGCCCATGAATCGTCCGTCTTCGAGAGGCGGCGAGAAGCAGAGGGAACACTAGGTCGTGCTGTTTCCCCAAATTCTTGTGCAGGGTGCTGGGGCTGGACTGCACATTTCTCACAAACACTGAGGGTTTTTTTCTGCTGTGGGTTAGCAGAGAACTTTGATCGTACTGTTTGGGTATTCTTGCAAGGAAATTAACTGCATTAGCTGCATGAAATGCTCTGAGCACAGAGCAAAGGCGCAGGGCAGGTCTGTATAGGGAACCAGAGCTCCTGCGCTCAAATGTTAGATAACGCTACTAATATTATAGGGAACGAATGATGTATAACAGCAACAGTTTGGAGTTTTAATTAGTCTTCTTGCTATTCCCATCAAAAGGGGAAAAATAAAGTGGGAATTCTCTTAGGAGACAAACTCAACTGCGTGCTGACGTGAGGCACAAATGAATGCCGTCTGGGCGCGGGAAGGAGGCAGCTTTATCTGCGTCTATTGTACTACTTTAAGTGTGTTGAACACTTGAATTCACTCTACCTTAAGGCTGAGCATTTAGCAAACTGCTGCAAAGTAATCCCGTGTCTCAGTAGGGACAGAGCTCAAATGAGTGGTGTATTGGCTTTGTTTCCCTCGTAAGGTAAAGAAAACTCTCTGCTCCCAAAGAAGACTTTCTTTGTGTTCCTGCTGTTAAACTGTGGCTTGTGCCCCTTAAGGCTTTTAAATGAATACATGAAATCAGTGTGGGGATTTTGAGCTCTGTAAAATTCATTGCTGTGTGCGCACTTCAGCAGCACACAGGAGCTTTAAGTATTTTCCTTTAATTTAGCAGGGAGCTGTTGGAGCTGCTGTGGCACTTCAAAGCCCATTCTGTGTATTGCTCCTGCACCTGACAAACACAAGGCCACGGCGTTGTTAAAGCGCCGGTTCGGAGGGAAATGGCTTTGCAAGCAGCAGCCAGTGCCACCTGATGCTCTTAAGCCTGGCTGCAGCCACACCAGTTCTGTGTGTGCACTCCAGTTTGGTCCAGTTAATCCAGCTTCATACCAGCTGGGACCATCCTGAGCCTCTTGTCCAATCTCTTGCCTAAACATAGACCACCTGAGCTGGTTTCTGTCTGCTCATGGAGTCTGTAGTGCCTCCTAATTGAGGAGGATTTGGATAGTTTCAGTGACAATGGTTTTTTCTGGAAATCACGTGCTGAAGACTCTTCGCTTACTAGAAAGCATGTGGCAGATGTGCTGGGACATGAACCGTGTTCTCAGACAGAACCAAACCACCAGCCCCCCTGAACTGCATGCCACAAACCTCACATGGATTCAGAGCCACAGGACACGCGTTGTGGATCTCAGAGACCTGAGAAAAGACAAACTCCAGAAATAATTTGCAGGCAATAACTGGTGGTAGCTCCCCAAGACCCAGTCCAGGCAGGGCTGGGCTAGCTCACCTGCTGCTCCCACAGCCGGGGAGTCAGATTGACCGGCATCGCTTTCCCCATCACAACTAACCAAATAATTTATATGTAAACCTTGCTCTTGTGCCTGCCTTTCTTACCCCATTCCTGAGTTGATGACTGGAAAATCGCCCTGCGGTGCAGCAGACTGGTAAGCAAATGAGAGGTTTCTGCTCTTTAGGTCACCAGGCTAAGTCCTGTTTGAGTCAGTAGCAGCCAACAGATGCAGATGAGAAGGCTGGGCTTGGTCACCCAGCGGCACGAGGCAGCTGTGAACCTGGTCCATCTGCCTAGCTGGGCGCTGGGCAAAGCAAAAGCAGCGATTCAGTAAAACTGGCTAATGCATCTTTGTCTGCTTGGTAAAATAAGTATAAAATGAGAGGATGGATTCAGTGTGCTGTCTGTGACATGAAAGCTGTCAACCCTGAGAGGGTAAGTGCAGGTCTATGAGCAGGCATGTGTTAAGGGACCTGCACACACTGCCCACTAACTGTCCTGGAGGTAGCGTGGTCACAGAGCACACTGCCAGAAAAAAGCCATGCTCAGGACGTGTGCTCGTATCACAAAATAGCAGGAGGTTGGAAGATACCTCTGGAGATCAACTCACCCAACCACCTGCTCAAAGCAGGGTCACCTACACACAGCAGGTTGCTCAGGGCCACGTCCAGCTGGGTTTTGAATATCTCCAAGGATGGAGACTCCACAGCTTCTCTGGGCAACCTGCGCCAGTGCTCAGTCACCGCCACAGTAAAAAGCGCATCTCCAGCCCTGCTTCCACCAGCCTCATCCCAAAGGGCACATTGCACAGATTTCTTGTCTCCCGCAACAGAAGGCCGAGACACCTTGGCAAGACGGGTGTGATTCATTTTATCTGTGCTGTACCTATTTCACAAAGAGAGAGAAAACTTCAAATGCCAAAGCAAGCAATCAGGCTTATAGAAGATCCTCAAAATAATGAAAAGCATCACTGTTACAAGCAGCAGTTTTAATGCTTTTTTCCACTCTTCATTTTTCTTTTTTCTCTTTTTTTGGCTGTATAATAAAAAGTTTGAAAAGGACATATTTCCCCATGCTTCAACCCAGAAGCCATCTCTTACTAACAAGGGTTAGGAAAAATGCTTTTATTTTACTGCCTGGCGGGTTTTTTGGGGAGCTTTTGGTACAAGGGGTTGACAGAGACCTGGATGCAGGATGCTCCCTTGGTCTCAGCTTTTCCTGCCTTCCTAAGCTATGTTGTGACCATTTATATCTCAAAGCTACTGAAAACATGGTATTTGCTTATAAGAAGTGTGGTCATATCTGTCAAAGACTATAAAACTGTAGTCCCTTAAATGACATAATAACTGCACAAAGAGGCACTGCGGCTCCGAAACAGAATAGCTTAATTGGTTTGCTTTCCCAAGGAGATACTGGGCCAGACAATGAAGCACAACAGCTTAAATCTACGCTTAACAATAGCTTCATCTATAAATAGCATGTTTTTAAGCAATGGGAAGAACGTTTGGGGTAGGACTAGATAGCATTTTTCAGATGGATAGTTTATTCGCTAATAAATGCAGTTTCAGGCTGACTGAAACTATCCAGAGACTCAGGCTGAATTCAACTAATGTTTTCTGCTACAAAAAAGGGGACCCTTTTTTTCCTGACAAACTAGAAACCTCTGGTTTAACATTTCAACATGCAACATTTAAATCGCTCACTTAAGAAAACTCATCTTCAAATTCAGCTTGATTTTAGTTTTTTTATTTTGAAAAACATACGCACAAATTTAATTAATTTTTCTGGGGGGGGTCTACCCCAGGTAAATTCTTTCAGCTTCATAGCAGGGAAAGCAAAAGATTTAAAAGGGACTTTCTTAGTCTGTTCCCGTAGGTCTGCTCTGGGGCTTTGCTTGCTTTTTCCAGTGGCTTTGGAGTGTGAACATAATGTACAGCTGGTGAGCTTGTCTTTACAGCTGATAAAGCGAGTTACACCAGGGTCATGTTGAAATGAACCCTGGATACAGGTCAAGTACATAAAATAGAGTTCTCCTCCAGCGGCCTCACGTTACAGACCTGATTTATGTTTCTAGCACTTGTGGTTCTGTTTGGAGCCTGGCATGGTTACGTGCAATCTGCCCAGCCAAGCTTGAAAGCTCCTCTTTTCTCAACTTGCTCGTATGGGGAAGGTAAAAGGTGTAAGAATCAGCTTTAAAAGCCAGAGATTGATGGAGGCGAGACCGGTGGGTTTTGTTGCAACAAAAGCATTTGCTGTCTGTAATCTGTTGGAAGAAACCTTGCTGAAATAGCTCTTGCAAACAGACAAAATATGCCTTTTCCAGGCAATCTAGCATTTGAAAAGCCTCATTAATAATGGTTGCAAAGTGTGAAGAAACAGTAGCTTTACTCTGTGGGTCACAAGGCATTTTGCAAGTATTATCTGAGTGTCAGAAGATAAAAGGAAAGAGATCATTCTAGGTCTGATTTTCATAAAGGTTTCGTGGAGGTGCTTGGAGAGATTATTAAAAACATCTAAGCAGATTAAGTGCATGTAAGTCCTCTTAAAAGTGGAGGGGTTTAGAGACCGAATTATTTCTTTTTGCAAATCATAACCGGAAAAGAGGACATTTAAACTAAGCAACTTCAGGTGTCTAATGCACGTGCTTAGATAGCCTGTGATGTCCCTGCATTGCTCTGCAGAGAAGGAAGGCAAAGCTGCATCACACTCCTACTCTGAATCACATTCGGGAGGACACTCTCTCTGAGATAACTCGATGTAACATTACTGCTCTGCTAGGTCAAACCAAGGTTCATCTACCCCAAAACCCAGATTCCAACAGCATCCAGCCACGAACACTTAGGAGAAGGGTAAAACAAGGGAACTGCAGAGACATACTTCCCAGTACATCCTCCCACTGCCCAAGAGTCACTAGTTCAGCTACTTCCTGACTTCCTCATGTTTAACTACCCTTTATGGTCCTTTCCAATGCTCCCTTCCTGGAAGTGTTCAAGGCCAGGTTGGATGGGGCTTTTGGAAACTTGGTTCAGTGGAGGGTGTCCTTGCCCATGGCAGGGGCAGTGGTGCTAGATGATCTTTGAAGTCCATTCAAACCCAAACCAGTCTGTGATTCTATGATAATTTGCCTAATTGTATTTCCAACCCACTTACAGCATTGGCCTGCCCTGCATCTGCTGGTGATACTTTCCCTACTTTCACCATGCACTATGCAAATGAGAGCTTTTTCTTGTTCTAAATCTGCAGCCTCATCATGTCATTGCATAGTCCTTAGTCCTGGTGTTATAGCATAAAATAATTAAAAAAATAATAATCCTTCTTTATTCATCATCTCTGTGTCCTTCATGATTTTATACACTTTGATCATATCTTCCCTCTGTCATCTTTCCCAGCCTGAATGCTCCTTATCTATGTAGTCCCTCTGCATAAGAAATTGTTTCCTACCTATATAGGGAGCCTGTAGTTAAAGCTTCTTGCAGGTTGCTACATCAGTCAGTGAGGATACATTCCCCTTGCCCAATATTGAAGCATAGATACCTTTGAGATGGCACACAGCAGGCGTTGGACTGTCCCCAGTGCCAGGACTGAGCAGCAAAGGGAATGGGAAGAGTCGTATTCAGCTGGCTTTGTGGAGGAAATGTATGAGGCAAGAAAATAATACGCCAGTTCAAATATACTGTCTTCTGGACATGCATTTCTGGGTACAGAAATGCTGCTTCTCTGGGATTCACAGATCATAAAAAGTCTGCAAACCTTTTAAGAGAAGCCACAGAGAAGCTACTCTAATCATTCAGACCTCAGTCCATGATGTGCTTAGTGGTCACAGCTCCCAGGGAGGCCCTTAGGAACTGTAGATTCTCAGCATTTATAATGATCGTTCCAAATATACATGACAGAGTCAAAATAACTCAGGGTTAGTAACCACATCCACAGTTCAGGTGTGCTTATCATTCATTTCCCTGTGCTCAGGTGTTGTTCTCAGAAGCTGGATTTCTACAACTGGTTGAGAAAGGCTTTCTTCAGCAGTGCTTCGTGCTGCCTTTTCCCATCCCGTTTTGTTTTTCAAAGTTGCCTATCACAGTAGAATGAAAAAAAATAAGACTTTTCCAGCTTGAGCAGACAACAGCTAAGGGAGACAGAACAAGAAAAAGCAATGGGTTGCAATAGGTGAGAAGCGAGTGGCAAAGCGTGTCCTAGAAAAGTGGGAGAACCGCGCTTCCTCCTCCATCTGCTCGGCACTCTGCCCACTTGGGTGTTGAGTCATGCATTTCTCTCCCATTTTGACCAAAAAACTCCTGTGCTGATCACAGAAACTGTCTCACCACAAGTTTGCCAAAATTGGCCTGTTCACCCTAAACCTATGAATCTTCTTGCTGTTCAATATATGTATTTAAGAACATCAGAAAGGTATTTTCCTAGATGATCTGCAAAGGGAAATGCCCCATGTGTGCGAATGTCTCCTCATTCCCTCAACACAGTGAGCCAGGTCACATAAACCAAGGGGTATGCAGAGGTGTTTGCAAGTGACTGAATTATCACAGATTAGCAAGTTATTAACATTAATTTAAATTAATATGGTTTATGTTATATTACAATGTGCTGGAAGCATGCAAACATCTTCACTGCAAGGTGATGACTAGCAATCTGTTGAGCCACGATAATTTCAGCTCTTGCAGTGCATCTGCCTTCTTGAGGGAGAAGCTGTAATGTTTAATGCTGGTTTAGCCACTGACAGGTGAGTGCTGCAGTGACATAAATAAAATTTGCACGTCCTTGGTGCTTGAGTGAGAGCGCACCAAAACATCCTTTTGAAATGAAGTTGACCATATGTGTTAACGTGCACAGACATCAGAAAGATGTTTGGAAGAATAAATAAATGGGTGATTTTCTTTCCTGGGGGTTAAATGCTCCTTATGCCTCCCACCGTTCACATCCAGGGCCAATCCCACAGACATGCAAATCTCAAACCCAGCCCAGATCCTGTCCTTGGAGGATCTCAAAGGCCGAGCAATTTTACCATTGCCGCAACCATCCACCGCAGATGTTAAGTGGGACTTTCACAAACTTCAGCTGATTGCTCAGGTGGCATGGAAGGCTTTTTTTCCATACAATCCCAGAGCAGCAGGGATCTCCAGGAATGTGGTCCCAGCCATTAGACTGCTTCTTTGAGTGTTTTCCTCTTGCTTTTTAGTGTGTGTAATGTCTCTGTGCTGTATGCTTTTTAATCTTTAGAGGTCTCTCACTGCCCAGTACTGCTAACCTTCCTCTCTGCCTCTCCAAGCCCTTTGATCAGAGCACTTTGCCCTGACATACCCTTCAGTATCAGTGGAGACATGGCTGTACATAACTGTTGGGGACCTGCCCCATTGACAGTGACGAGCAGCTTGAATTCCAGGCTGCTTTCCCTCCTGTATCTGTGCCCCCTTCCCCCCTTGCTTTCACCTGTGGGATGAAGCATGTCCCAGAGAAAAGCTGCTGTCAAGGGCTCGGAGCTGAGCCCCTGAGCAGCTGCAAGTAATGCAAGACGGTGCTCCTTGGGACACTTTCTCCCTCCTGACCTCCAGGCAGGTGAGAAAATTATGTAGGGAGATTTAAAAAACAAGGTACATGGCCAGGATGGTGAAAAGAATGGGGATTTTTCATTTCATTTTGGTTGCTTTCCTTAAAGTGATGAATAAAGCCAAATATCCCATCTCATGCCTCTACACCTGCCTGTTTTCCTCAGCGAAACACAAGTAGTCTGCAAGCATTGTCTGTCCACATGTAAGATCTGACAGACAGAGGAGGAGGGATGTACCAGCGAGGAATGTATGAGTTTATTCAGCTCCAAAATTGGCCTTCTCCACTGCTTCAGATTAGCCAGCAGGACATCTGGGGCTTGGTACTTATTTTACAGTATAGAAAGTGTGCAAAGGTACAGAAACAGCAAGAAAACCCTTCTGTAGGTGTTTGCATGACACCTCACACCTGGGAACTGGTCTGCTGAGCCCGGTGGGGTCCCTGATGTGAGTGACTCTTAGATATGGAAAGAGGAAAGAGAAAGACAATGTGAATGAAGATCGCTGAGAGAGAAGACTCAGTAGACGCTGTGCCTCAGCAGAGAGCATAAGCACCGTCACCTTATTAATAATCTATGTTTTAAGGAGGAGGAGGGTCTTCTTGACACTGTTTGGTGTCTGGGCTTTGCTAGAGTGCAGCTCTCTAATGAAGGGCACACCACTGTTAAAAGTGTTTCAAGGCTGGAGGAATTAAGGATCCTGGCTTGTACCTAGAGTCGAAACGAAAATTGCTGTAGGGCTTAAACCTGTTTTTTACAAGAGTACGTAGCCCACCAGATCTGGTGAGAGATTAGCAATTTAATTATACAGGCCTTGGCTTCCTGCTTTCTACTAGGTGCCTAAAACCCCTCCAAAGAGGCCCATTACCTTGCCTTTTTCTGCTCTTACATTAACTAGACAGTTCAGAACAACATAACACAGAAGCAGGACAGGGTTTCCCTTGCAGAGGTCTCAAGGTTTTATAGCTAAGTGCCTCCTGATGGATCTGTCAGAGCATCCCGAGAGAGCAAAACCCATCACTCCCTGGAGCGACCATTAGCTTTATTTCCAGAGTCCCTGCAAGCGCTTTCCATTTGTCTCCTTTGAAGTCAACCAGGAGAGTACAGGGTCTTCTCAGACGGCTGGCTGACTTAGCAGAGGAGGCAAAGTGAGCAGCCAGGCTGCAGGCACAGGGATTTGGGGCAGAAAGCCTCAGCAGGAGCCTTCAGGGATGTCGTAGAGGATGGCTGGGTGCTGCTTCACGTGGGAAATGGGAAAGGCAGGTAGAAAGCTGCTGAGAAACATCCAATCTGCTGTTTGAAAGGCTGTTTGAAATAGGGAGCCAGGAGGAATAAGTGACAGCCAGGGCCTTTTTGTGTTTTCCATTCACAGAAAGCAAATTTATTAAGGATTCTGAGGTCCCATACTGTAAACAATGAACTCTGCCCTGTTTTACTTTCCAGCACTGGCTGTGGGGCATTTTCAGACAGTCCTGCTTTGCAGAGGCTCTTCAGAGGTGGGAATTGACTTGTCTTACTCGTGCAAGCCCACCCATGCACGTAGCCGCTGCAGCCCCCCTGATTTGCTAAGACTGTGTTGGCATCTCTGGATTCAGCCCTGCCTTACTCTCCCAACATCACTTACCTCCCCAGGAGGCATGCAGTGAGCCGCACGGTTTGGGTCCCACCATCAGATGTACTAGAGACTGTTTTTTGCAGTAAGATTCCTGCTAAGGAGTGTAGGGAGCAGATGCCATGTGCTTTTAACAGGTATTTTCCTGATAAATGCCATTATGACTCAGAAAAGTAGTGATTTCTGCATCCCCTACACCTTTGTACATCCACAGGGCAGAGCAGGGAAATGATCAAACCCCAAGCACCAGGCTGCTGCCACCAGAGATGTTGGCTGTCTGTTTTACCTAAAATCCTTCAACAACCAAAGCAAGAACATCAACTCTGCAGGCAGCACAAAACATCTTGTGAGGATGTAATGGAGCGTAATCAGTGACAGATTTGTCATCTCTATGCCATCGCTGTGGCGTGGGGAGGAATCGCCGCTGATCGTTTCAGCAAAGCACCGTGATAGAAGAGACCGCTGCCTGCTCAAGCTATTTTTATGCCATGTTAAGCCAGGCTTCAGGTTCTGGGACAGGGAGAGAGAAACTCGTTTCCCTTTGGTCAGTCATTTGGCCCTGGGGTCAGCCTGCTTTGGGGGTTGTCCTGGGGTGGGGAGAGGATGTAAGACAGGGTGCAATGGCACTGCTCGAGGTGTTACGGCCTCGCTGGTCCTGATTTGTGCGATCTGATCGCACCTTCAGAGGTAAGCCACACTCCAGATGCAGGATTGGAAAGTCATTTGCATAGATTGTATTGTCAGCGGTGTTGTGCCTTTACCTGATGTGACTTCCAGTTTGCTCCCTGGAACCATCTGGGAAATTTGGCTAATGCATCTTAGGGTTGTGTAGGAGCATTGACAGCACCAAAATGGTGCTTCCAGCCTTATTTGCAAGAGTGCTGATGGGTTTTGTGAAGATGAGGGCACAGGCAGAAGATACCCTCTGGCTCTTCCTAGACTCAACATCATTCCTAGGACTACCTACCTGCAGTGGCAGGAGAGTGGAGTGGCTAATACAACCAAGGTGGTCCTTCCCATCTCCTCTTGCTGCTGGCCCTTGCCAGGTGTTGAGGAGGGGCTGCATCCCACTGAGCTGCGAAGGGTCCCGCCAGGAGTCAGTGGAGGGAAAGGCTGAAGAATCATGGCATGAATGGCCTTCTTTTGGAACTGCTTGTTGGTCGTCTTTGACCATGGACAGTGAGGTGAGGTGTACGTTAGCCAAGATACCCTCTAGGGAGCTCACTGAGGGTGAAATGAATCTGGGGGAACCAGATGTCAGGTCATGGAGAATGGCATCCCCCTGGGATTCTCACACTTCCTAAAGCCTTGATCCTTCTGAGCAAGTGATTATCTGGCAATGCCAGACTCAGTCAGAAAATGGAAGATTTTTTACCCTTCACCATTCTGGGGAAGAACATTAAAGTACAGCGAAGTATAACAAAAGTAGGAGGCAATGAGAAAGAGCCCAAACAGTATTTTCTTTTTTTTTGAGTTCCATAGTTGGAGGCTTTTTTTTTTTTTTTAGCAGATAAAATTATGCTGAGGTCTGATTCATGTTTTTTTAATGCCTCAGAAGTCTGCAGTGTCATTCTCCTGGTTTGGCATCCTAATTCAAAGTGAAATACATAAAGCCAAAAGGAGCGTGTCAAGGAGTTTCTCTAGCTTTCATCATCTTTTTTTCCATGAACAGGCACTGTCCTTTTTTAACTGACTAGCAATGTGTAAAAAGGAATAGAGGGAAGAGCTTGGTAATAAAATGTTAAAGAGATTTTTATTATTATTTTCAGTGGTATCAGGATAGAGCCTTTGTGCATATAATATCAGCTAAACATTCAACAACTGAAACTTGTTCTTACCAAGCTTATAACAACTCACTGCAGCGTACTTGTAGTGTCGGTGTCTGGCTATTAGGACGAATTAACAACTATTAATAGAAGCTGTCAGCAAGTGGATACGGACTGTAAGAGGAGCTTTATCTTTACGCAAAATAAGGACATGAAAAAGTACGCAAGGATGAGACGCAAGCTCCCGCAGCTCTGCAGACCCTCACGGGTGCCGGCCGAGCTCAGGGTCTGCGCACCCCTGCCGAAGGTGAGCTGCTTGCGCCGGGGCGGAGGTGGGTGCCAGGGGATGCAGAAGGCTCGGATGGGGCAGGGGTGACTTCTGTAGGAGTTTCCCAAAACTGAAATCTGTTGAAGATGGAGAAGGGAGGGGAATAGAGTGGGATGAGGAGGTGGGGATCTCTTCCCTGAGAGATGGAGACCTCTGGGACATCCTCTGGCCAGGTTAAATGAGAGGTCGCTTCACTACATTAAGTCTCTTCAAATTCAGCTAAAAGAGCAAGTGGGAGCCCACAGGGGCTGCTGAGAGTGATCAGTTAGGAGCAGGCTGGAAAACTATCCTCCCTAAGCCTCATCCACCGTCAGGAGAGGGACAGGTTTCTGCTCCAATCTGCCTCTGGAGAAACTTCTCCCTCTCACTGGCTGTGTTCAGAGCAGCCGCCTAAACAGAGGGGTTAAAATCACTGAAAATGTCCCTGCTCCCCTCCATCCCCCATCACCTCTACAATATTTTATCATGTGCATATTTTAAAGTTTCAGGACATTGCTTCTTCTTGAGTCATCAAGCTCTCGGAGCTAACAGCCCATGAGTCACATAGCAGGAAACATTGCAAATGTTCCTAAATGCCCAGGCTTACAGGACGTGCCAGGGAAATACTCTGTCATTGCCTGAGGATAATTTCTATGAGCTATGTTGGATGTGAACTAGAGGAGGAAGGAGGCAAGGGGATGTAAAGTCTGGTGGGTCAAGCACGGGACATAGTTCCTGTACTTTTAGGTGTATTGGATTCCTCTGTGCCTCCATGTATCTTGCTGTAAGTGATAATGTGAGCTGAGACGATCGTACCAGCCGCATCAGGCAGATTAATTGTATTCTGCTCGCAAAATACCCAGGAATTTGAGAGCGAAGTGGAGGGGGTGTCCCATGTTCACTGTGGAAGACCCAGGCAATAAAACCCTTCAGCAAACACAGTGTGATGGAGAGGGGCTTGGCTGCCCAAAGCCCCTCTGTTGTGGACTCCAGCCACGTGGGGAGCACCAAGGATGAGGACTGTTGTTTGTCTCACCGGGGCCCCAAATGTCTTGCAGTGCCAGACTTTGTAGAAATACTAATAGCAGAATTATGGGCATGCATCACCAGGGGACCATAAATATCATTTTTAATTAACTGGATATTCTACAGAGGAGACTTTGTGCAGTGCTGCGAGACTTGGGAACAAAGTTCAGCCTGTCCCTGTGACAGAGCTCCAAATTACCCCTGCTCTTTCCCAACCCAACGCCAGCAAACAGATGTGCTCTGTGCCTCCTATTTATGTGCTCCCAAGAAATTAGCACCCCGTTAAGCTACACAATGCAGTGCATTTATTTTTATTTCACTGCTGCAGCCTTTCAATGTTAACTCTGCACTCTTACTGGAATCAAATCCAGGCTAGCATCAAGAGCTGCTTAAATCAACAACCTACGAGGGCATGAATTTTGTGCAGCAGAAGTACTGCCTATAGCTTAAGATAAATCAGCCCTCAAGCTGCAAAGTCCAGTGTTTGATCCAGGTCCAAAAGGGAAAGGACAGAGGAAGGAAGATTTAACTTTCAAATACCTGGAGATGGAATTGTGATTTGTCTGCAGACCCATTTTAAGGCAATAAACAGCTATATTTATATCTCCTGAATGTGCCTATTATTTCAAGATCTCGCCCAAACGAGTGAAAGTGACATGACAAAGCAGCACTTGTAGGGAGCCAAAAATGTATAAAAAGCAATTGATCCATTATAGATGCAGTCTTGGGCAAGCTCAGTCTATTTTTAATCATTTTAATAATGCAGCTGATTTGCTACATCAAGGAGGGAAGCTGAAGAGGGATCCCTCCCAGCAAGCTAAATATTAGGCTCATGTGGCTCAGTGGCATCTGGACATCGCCGAGTGTGTGCACAGCACAGCCATCCCCCAGGGAAATGGTATCGCTGTGGAAGCCCTGCCCAGCATGTCACCTTGAGATGTGGGAGACCCCAAAGCCAAACGGACAATGCCTTAGGAAAGCAAGAGAAGCAGCCAGTGTGACATTGAATTGTGGCAAATAGGCTTATAAAAGGTGAAAGATTCCTGATAATGTAAAAAACCTCCACATTTCTGTTGCTGTGATTTTCACAGGTGAATTGTGTTGTAGAGAGTGCTACTGTAGGAGGCAGATTTGGGTATGCATAGACTAAGCAGATTGGGGGACTCTTGATTTCTCCATGTTCTCCATGTTCTCCATGTTCTCCATGATCATAGCCCTCTCTCTGGCTGAAACAGCCAAGACCCATCTGAGCATCATCCACTCAGCTCATCTGTGCCAAAGACCAAACAGTTCCTCCATCCTTGGGTGGCTTGTTTGGCCCCGGAGGAAGTTTGGAAGAAAGAAAACTTGAGGTTTCCCCTCCCTTTTCCAGAATGGCCTTTAAATAAGAGTGCATGTGAGAAGGACAGGAGGCAGATGCCTTCTAGCCAAAGGATGGCTTTCAGGGCACTCAGTTAAATCATGAAAATAAAACAATGTCTTAGTTACAGAGAGCGGTGTGAGGCCACCAAGGGAAGAGGGACCACCAAGTGCAAAGAGCAATGCAATGAGGGCAGTGAAAAAAAGTCAGACAGCAGCAGTTATGCCCAGGAAGGAGATGAGATGCTGGTTGAATATAGCAACAATAAAACAGAAATTATAGCCATGATTTTTAAACTTGAAAGCCGAGTGCGCTATGACACCTGGGACTCTTCAGAGGCAGGATGATCTGGGACTCCATTTCACTGACGCTAAGCTCGCTTCATAAAACAAACAGAAATATCCACGTTAACGGCTGTAAAAAGGCTGGGGTGAGCCTTGATGCTAAACCTGCTAGGGTAGTGCGGCTCCAGTCATCGCTTTGCTTCTTTGTAATACCTCGGGGCTGCTGGCGCTTCCCATCTGGGGACTTTCTTATAAAAACGTTTATCTTGTTGTCGTGTGGAAGTGGCATTTTTTTCTCCGTTATGGAGTTATGTCAATCCCACTGCGGGCGAGAGGTCAGGAATGGGACTCCCACGCTCATTCTTCATCTGGCGGCACGGGCCAGCCTCAGCCTGGCAAGCCCGTTCAGCTGCAAGCAACGACTTCTCCATCCTATTGCCAGCAAAGAGATGGACAGACACGTGGGATCTCGACTGGCCTGTTGAGCAGCCCTCAGACACGTTGTAGCCTTGGCTGGCAGTGCACTGTGTACCTGCAGGCTTGGCCCACGCAGTTTAGGATGGGTTGTTGCCCTCAAAGGAAAGGCACGTTAGCCATCGGCCATGCTCAGCCCCTTCCTCCATGGATGCTCTTGCATGTCAGCTTTGCCAGCAGCAATACAGTAACAGGTCAAAGTAGCTGCCCCCACATGGGGTGTCATCACTTTGGGACAAAGGCAAGACTTATAAATAAAGGGAAATAAACATACATACATCCCTCTTATAAAAAATAAGTAAAATTTAAGAAAGCATACCTGCTGTGAGAGAGACAGGCAGCTCCCGTTCAGTAGATCGGAGCTACAGGTTCCTTAGGCCATTGATCAGCAACCAGTGTCACACCACTTCCACAGCTTCAGTGTGTGCATACCTTCCATGCAAGCCTAGCAGTGATATCTAAAGGTCTGGTGACTTCATGAAGTCTCTGACATTTCTGTCTTTTGGGGGTCAAAGAACTTCATGGAGCACTTTGTTTTGCAGACTCTGGAATTGGCTTAGGTATTTATGAAAATTCATGACAAATTTGGGGCAACTTTCACTTAAGTTTCAAGACTGAAACTGAAGAGCAGTCAGACTGGATCAAAGGAAAGTTCCACGCAGTGTCCTATCTCCAGCAGTGGCTATGAGTAATGCAGAGAATGGAAAACGTACATGATACTTTCCCTGTATATTCTCCCACCTTCCCATGTTTTCAATTCAGAGACCTCTTGTGTTGGATGTGGCCTCTAGATGTCCAGTATCCCTCTATGGGTTTATCATCCTTTAATTTGTCCAGTCTTTTTCTGAATCCAGGTAAAACTTTGCATTCTTACCATCTTTTGGCAAGGAGTGCCACAGATCAACTATCAGCTGTGCTTGAATCACTTGCTGTAATCTGTTCAGAGCATGGCTCCTGCCAGCTTCATTTGATGCACCCTTTTATTATTGGGTGAAACAGTGAACAGTTGATCCCTTGAAAAAGGTCAACTCACCATCATTCCGTAGATCTCCTCAATTTCTCCTTCAGGCATCTTTTTTTTTTTTTTCCCCAGACCAAAGAGTCCACTTTGCTTATCTAATCCTTTCTCTATAGGAGCCTTTTTTTTTTTTTTTTTCCCATTTATTCATCTTTACTGCCTTTCCTTGAATCCTCTCCATCATCTCTGTATCTTTTCTGGAGATAAAGGGATCAGAAGATAGTATTCAAGATGTATGTGAACCCTGTTTTTATTCAGTGGCATAATAATATTCTCTTTTGCTTGCCCCTTGGTAATTGTTAATATTTAATTTACTTATTCCACCACTACTTAGCAATGAACTGACATTTCATAGAACTATTATAATCCAAATATCTTACTCCTGAGTGAGCCCAGAGCCCATAATTTTATACATGAAGTTCAGAACATTTTTCCTGCCATGAACATTACTTCACATTTGGCTACATTAAATTTAATTTTCTATTTTATTGCTCATTCACTTAGTCTCTTCATATCTTTCTGTAGGCCCTTGTTCTTACTATCCCGAATACCATGCTGTCACGTGTAAACTATGCTCCCTCACTGCTCACCTCTCTTCTCAGGTTATCTATGAACAGGTAGAGCAGCACATGTCCTCACCCAGATGCCTGGAGAAAACCAAAAGGCCATCTCCTTGTTGCCTTGATTGCACAGACTCAAGGTCTGCAGGCTCCTTCTCCAGAGATAGTGTCATAGCTAAATCCCTTTAACAGAAGAATTTGTTTCATTTCACCCTGGAGCATAGCTTTGAGGTTGGGCTCTGGGATGATCTTCATCCTTTGATACAGCATTAGGTTAGTTCATTCATTGGAAAATTATCACCAAGTCCTTCAGCTGACATTGAAAGCTACTGCAGGATGGGGTTGACTTGCAGTGTCCTGAACCAAGGTGAAGGCAGATGGCTGTGCCTGGGCCAGCTGGAACCTGCCAGGCTTCACACTTACCTCCAGATTCAGTGAATTACTGCAATCCAACCTGGAAGTGTCAGGTTGATGAGTTCCTACATCCAGGATTTTGTGTGTGAAGGAAAGTTGGAGATGGAAGGATTTTGGAAGCTGATGCTTCTCTGTCATTCAAGTTTACTATGAGGATGGGACATCTCTCTTCACCTTCCCCAAAGGCAGCAGCTTCATGCTTTGTTGCAACAGATCTGTTATTTGTTCTCAAGAGGAGAAAGCATAGAAAAAACTGTAGGACATCAAAAGACTCATCTTCAAATGTTCACTTTGATTATTTAAAGCAGAGAAGTTCATAAAAGTTCTCCACTAGTTGGTGGTAACAAGTCCTGGCTTGCTGCAGCTGAGTTGCCATCCCACCCCATACTTGTGGGCTGGCAAAGGCATTGCCCCAAATGGGCTTTCACCCATGTTTGTCATACATGTTCATAATCCACAATTAGTGAGGATCTGACCCCTTGGCTAAACAAGTGGAGGTGACCCAGGCTGCCTTTGCTGGTGGACTCCATGACCCAGGCATGCTTTTTTGCCTCATACAAGAATAATCTGCCTGTTCTCCTCCACAGACTCCTCTGCTCCCATCTTTGCAAGCTGGGCTGGACCAAATATAGCAACCTGGGACTAATTACTCTCAGATCTGCTCTCTAACCCTTTCTTGTCAGCTTTTGACTTTACTCACCAAACTTTTTTTACACCCCTGTCTCTGTAAGCCAGCTGTTGGAGAATGACTTTTTCCTACTATCACCAACCACCTTCACCCTTGAAACTCCCCTAAGAAAACATTTCTGGGACCCAGCGTGTCCCCACATAACATTTCAGCTATTGAAAAAGAGCATATTTTGCTGAAATCTCATTCTGGCAAAAATGTTCCAACTGTCTCCACTTTTTAGCTCTCTTCTGATATCTTATTCCCAAATGGTAGAAGAAAACTAGGAAGGAAGTGAGGGGAAAATGTGGGTGTAGAACATCCTGTTCTGCACAAATACCCTGGTGTGTTGTCAGATGGATGCTCTGCTTTAAATAGAAGAGGTCTCATGCTTGCAAAGGCCAAAATAATAAATTCTCAGGAATCAGAAAAGATGAAAATAATGATTTAATAAAGAAAGTGTTTGGACTTACTGCATTAAAGAATCAACCGAGTTAGAGCTTCTCATTACTACATGTGATCTCGTTTTTGTGTGTGCCTATAATGCACGTGCACAGAGGGTTTAGGAATAGCCTCTGGGGAACTCAGTGAAATTTTGTTTCTTGTTTCTTGTATTTGAGAGGCTATTTCCATAAGAGAGGTCATCTGAGGTGAGCAACATTAAAGTGAGAGTTAGAAGAGAGCCAGTGAGATAGATTCAGATGTCCTTAAGCTTTGGTGTGTTTGAATAAGTTCTGCTCAGACCTGATTTTGTGACTCTGATTTCTGCTATCCACTTTTTGCAAGGTGTTGGGTGAAACAACTTTCTGCACTCTCTTTTTTTTTTTACCATCAGTAATTTTTTTTACCACAACCACACCAGCTGCTTCAGTTATCACTGGAACAAGGAGACTTTTTTTTCCTCATCTTCTGCACATTTTCTATATTTTAGAACTTTTCCCATTGTGCTTTTCTTTGAATCTGAAATTTTTAGTGCAATTTGAAGGAAAAATGGAAAGAGAGATACCTTTGGGTACAAAATACCCTGCAGTCTAGGAATTAAGAAAATTCCACAGGACTTACTTCAGCAAAGCAAATTTTTACATCAACATGCTTCCCAAACTTCTGACCATCTCTAAAGACAGTTAATATTTATCAGTAGGAGAATTGCTAAGCTGAATATTACAACTGCAAGAGTCTAAGAGCTGGTACATCTCATATCTCTGCTATTTATTCTTGATAACTAATGGGAGCCCAGGCCATGTAAAGCTGAGCCTGGGTGAGAACCTGTGAACCCATTCATCCTCCTTGCCGTCACCAGTGGAGCACGTGGTGGTTTTAGTGCCAGGTGTTTCTTGAATGGGAATCAGGGAAGCCATTATGTGTCCCGTTAAGCTATTTTCTTGTGCCTGACACTATTTTCTTGATCAGTTTTGAAATAATCTTGGAATTCATCTTTGTGAAGACAAAAATGAGCCTGTGTTGGAGTCAAAGAGTCTGTCACATGGACACTGCATTCTGACTCTGGAAGATGTCTCTTGTTGCTTTTGCTGTCACCAATACAATGCAGCTACAGGGACAGCCAAGAGGCACAAGTGACATGGTTGCCCTGTGCTATTGCACAGTGGGATCCTACAGAAAAAGATCTTTAATTTCATATTTCAGTATGTAACACATAGCCTTTGTGCAATAAATGGGGTGGGGAGGGGAGAAGTGATCACATGTTCGGTTCCAGTAAAGTTCTTGTTGTGGTCAGACGAGTTGGACAGTAGTATCAGTTAGAGACAGACAAATATATGATTCAGTCCTGGTGGACCTCTGTTGTCTCATACTGACACAGCCTGAGCACTGCTTGCTGCAGACCAGAGACAGGGACCTGCAAAAGGACAGTCACGTGTCCTTGTACCCAGCCTGCTCTTGTAGAAACCGTAGCTTCCTGGGATCTCTGAATTTCCACACTTGTCAGAGGAGATGAAGGCTTACCAGCAGTCAAGTCGTCTTCTGCAAATACTTCTAGAGAGCAGACCACGTCTGCAGTGAAACCCACGTGGCCCTGTGCAGCGGTGAGCAATGCATGCTTGCTCACTCATCAGCATATTGCATTATCATTCCCTGAGTTTTGACCACCTTGAATGTAATACCCTCCAAATATATTTCTTTGTGGTTTGCTCCATGCTCGTTAAAACACCCCTCTACTCAGACTGGTGAAGACACACACTTTGTCAAAGCTTTAATGAAAGGGCAGCACGTGGATGATGAACAGGTTTTCTCTGCAGTAGACAAGCTTCCTGTGCTGGGTTTATTTCTGGAGCAGCTAACCTATTATCTGATGCAGAGCCTTGTGTGAATGAGAGTTGGTCCATCCGGAAAATGAATTACATGCCCTTCTTTGCTATTGAATCTATCCATCATATCATGTCCCAAATGGTCTATCATGTTGTTGTCTAGTAAAACTCGGCCATCAGAGGCAGCTCCTGTTCAGATCCTGATGCTAGATGTCTGAAAATGTGATTTCAGCTATAACTCTGAGCGCATTTAGTTGGAATTTATGACTAGAGGTCCCTCTAAGCTCCATCAACTCCATCTATCTCACACCTTTATAAATAATACTGGTCTTCAGTTTCTGAATCCTTTAGGGCAGCCTTGGTGGTTTTTTTTTCCAGTGTCCAGAATATATTACATGCAAGATTTTACCCTGAGATTTCAAACTATGTGAGTACATACCAAATAAATAAATAAATAAATAAATAAATAGTTTGGCCAAGCAATGTGGCCATCATGGAGGGTAGTTTGGTGAACTTGGCACTTTCTAGGATGCAAGAGACTTCAGCGCCATTCCTGGCCATACCAAGACTCAGTATTTCTCCTTTTTGTGCCTCAGTTTCCTTTCTGTTTGGTTCCCAGCTATCATTAACCAAAATCCTTGAAGAATCCCTGTTGGGTTTAGCTTCAGTTGGATCAGGTCCATCAGTACCTTACCACTACATGTGGTGTTGTGAGAGCTACAGACAAAAAGTGCTAAGCAAGCAGAAATGTCACCTTTACTCTATCAACTTAAGTTGGAGCAGATGTGCGGAGGAACAGCAAGCACTTAGAACTATGCTTTAAACTTTCCATACAGTAAAAGGAAGGGTCTAGCTCCAAGAGGTGCTTAGCATCCTGGATGGGGATGCTGCAGAGCTGAAGGGGTTGAGCAGTAGGAGGATGTTTCAGAGGGGATGCCAGGGTGTTTGCAGAGTCAAACGCTGTAGGATTATTTGAGGTTATTCCCCTTCGTACATAACCTCAGCAGTCACCACTGTAGTCCGATGCCTTGGGGAGTGGGTAAGGGAATCTATTAATATTCTTAGGAAAAAATTAGTATCCAAACAACTTTTTGTTTCCTTGTTTTTTACACGTCTGTGCTCTCCTCTGTCATTAGCTACAGTGCAGAGCCTGATATGCTCTGACAAAGAGCTATTGATGGTGTGCTTGTGTGAATTGGCCCAGCACTAGTCACAGCCAACTTCTGTGGGACCTGCTGCCCCCGTTTTACAATACGCTCTAGTGTGCTGAGCCATTTGTGAAAGGTCAGAAATGAACAGAGAAATGGACTGGAGTCAAAAACAAGTAGTCCTATAAATATCAGTCATAGTCAAAGGCAGTTTATTCCATTCCTCCCCTCTCTCTCCCTCTGTGTGTCTCTCCCTCCCTCTGTTGTGGTTTCCCAGATATAACTCCATGTTTCTCACTGGGGAGCTCTGAAAGGAAAGCAGCACACACATTGCAGCTTCTGCTCCCATCTTGCACACATGGAATAATCCTCAGTCCCGCGAGCAGGACTGACAGCCGGCACAGAGTCCAGGCATCATCTGGACTCAGATGTTAAGTTTTGATTTCCCGGATTTTCTTTCTCTGTAAGAAACTTGTTTGCTACAGTTTGAGAACTAGCTTTGGCCACAGACGGTTTGGATTGGGGCTCCTGAGGGCTGTTCTCCGTCCGGAGCTAACGTTTGACTTCACAATGACTTTAGCAGCTAAATTAGAGGATATTGAAGTGACACTGGAGCACCTACTAATGGATGTGTTCGTAAGTAAGCTACGATTTCCTATTTAAAGTGAGATGCTAGTAATCCAGAAGGCAGCCTACAAATTTAATGGTGTATCCAAGTGTTGCAATGACTTAATTCCTTTACATTTCCTGCTAAACTGTGCGTGCAACACTATCAATGTCTTCTGGTATAGCTAAAGCATCTAGTGCAAACAGTAATATGCAAAACTGGAACAGTGTGACTCCAGGACAGAATATATTCTGCATTAGTTTTGTGTATCATCTAAAATTTTGATGAAGCACATCAAAAGGAGGAGAGATTTGGTCAGAACAGTTTGAGGAATATTTCTGTAAGAGAAGTGCATTGACAGAGCATTTAAACTGTGTATTGCTTAGCATCAAGTGCCCTTGGCTTTAGGATTTTGACAGCTCTTAGATTATGGTCTTTTACCACTTTGACTTTTGGGTTAGTTTTGTAAGAGATGGAGGAACAAGCAAAAGTAGTTGTGTTTTCAAGAAAATCAAGTTTATTCCTCCTGGATATATCAAATACTTTAAACCAGTGTTAACTGGAATTGCTTCCTTGAAATCATCAAAGCTCAGTGAAGCAATGTATGATTTGCTTCTGCACATAAGAATCTGTTTGTATAGTCTCTTTTTAAAAGTTTCTTTAAAATATCAAAACATTTCAAAATAGTTTCCTGCTTTTTCCAACACAACTTTATGTTTTTTGCCTAAAGGTCAGAGTTTTGGAAGTTTTTTGGGGTGTGGGGGTAAAACAATGAGAAGGAATTGCCAGATCATTTATCTTCTTAAAAAAAAAAGTCATTCCAAGGTGATGTATACTCTCTGAACTCAGGCTGTAAGAAATAAGACAGCAAGTGAATTTTCAGAAGAGTTTTTTGGCCTCACTTAAAAGAAATGCTTCAAATTTCAGGGTCTAGTGATGAGGAATCTTAGGCATCATCCACAAAAGTGAAAAACAGGAGAGTTTGCCAGCTTTCTAGCCTGTGGTCCAGTTACTTAGATGTCCATCTGTGCTGTGAAATGGATTCGAGTCTCTCTGGGCTGGCATCTCCCTTCAGCGCTTTGGGGAGTGCCTTGTCCCCTTTCCCACAGGTTGCTGAGATAGGGGGTAGAAAAAAATAGTTGGAAGCTGCCCTGTCAAAGCCTCTATGTAGGGTATGAAATACTGAAATACTCTTTGGGCTATAAGATTTGAAGCAACCTAATGATTATTTGCCACTCTGGGTTCAACTCCTTTCCCCAGCTCTGAGTACCATGCATCCCAGAGAAAATCCCTAAGGATTTAAATCCCCATGACAAGCAAAGATGCAACATCTGCATCTCATGACCACAGCATGCCGTAAGTTAGTCTGCGTGGGAAGGGGATGGTGCTTTCTTTGGACTATTTGCAGTTGCTGTAGAATAAACTTGGCACCACGATCCCTCTTGGTCTGTTTGTAGCTCAGCACCGCTTCATTGAGTTGGGTGCTTGACACCTGGGAGACTGAGAGCCTCCATGGGGCAGGTGCCATTGAACAGTGGGATGTTTAAAGGCATTTTGTTACGGGGTAGTTCCAAGCAGTATCTGAGAGACTGCCAGGATTTAGAAAGCCAGAGGTGACTGAGTTGATTGAGGCTGAAAGAGCCAAAGCTACAATCCTACGTGTCTTGTCACGTTTGAAGTCTCCTGTCCTGCTGGGAACCACTCAGCCCTATGAGAGATGTCATAGGGAATAATTTCTTCTATGGCTCTTCATGCCATCATGAGCACTGTTTTGGAGCTGTGTCTAGGCTTTGTCTAGCCTTATGTTCACCTCTTGCCTCTATCCAAGTGTCTTTCCTCATGGGGTTTGCGGTTTGAGGTTTTTTGTAATGAGGGTGACAGTAGACCAAATAAAATATGGGCCAAATTCTCCAGAGGTGCAGGTGGCCTCAGTCTGTGAAAGCAATGGATCTCTTCTCACGTTGTGTTCTGAACTGGTCCCTCAAATGTGTAATTGCAGAAACCCAGTGAAACGTCCCCAGCTGGGACGTTGCAGTCACAGCTGAAATTGTGATGCAGGGACATGTCTGTGCGGTGCCACGCTGTGCCACGCCGGAGCCCCAGCTGGCTCTGGAAGAGCTGGTGTGTCAGTGCAGCATTGTGCAGGGGCACACTGCAGGAGTGTCGATGCTTCGCCTCCCTTGTCCCTCTGCAGAGCCTGGGGCTGGAAGACTCAGGGTAGCGTGTCCAGGCTTCACGGCTCGCTTTGACTATCAGGACCGTGAATCTAATGTATGCAAATCAAGGAAATAAGTTTTCCCTGATGAGTAACCACATTTTCAGCTAGCTGATCTCTTCTAAAAACTACCTAGGAATTACGGCAGGAAGAATTTTGGATAATCTAGACCAAATATTCAAAATGCAGAATCATTTTGTCTGACACGATCAGGAACAATTTTCAGGTTTTACTCATACATTACTTTCCCTTGCGGCTATGTTTGATCTTAAACCACCTGTCCATTGAGCAGTGCTAAAAATAATCTCCACTACTGGATACAGAAAAGTAAGTATGAATCTCAGTATGAAGGAAGGGCAAATCATAAAGCTCTGGCTGTTATAGACCATTCTAGCAGCCAGGTTCGTCAGAGGTCATTAATCCATTACCAAGTGTTTTGCCGTTACTGGCCAGACTAGTACTTGGGTGGGGAGCACAGGGCCGGGCCAGTGGGGCTGAATGGGCTGCAGGCTGATGGACTGCCAGGTAACAGGGCCCTCCTGGGAATGATCTCAAAGCCTGCTCCATGCCATGCATCTTCATCCATGTCAGGTTTATTGCTGAAAGAATGAAGCCATCTGTCACAGTAATGCTCCTCTTCCAATTCTGCAGTGCCATCCACTGCTCCAAAGCAGGTGATTACTTACAAAATTGGGAAATTGTGGTCTGTGGAGCCTTGACTTGTCTTTTTTTTGTCATTTGAAGAAACCTGGTTTTAATGCTCATTGGACTGCAGGGGCAGTAACCCATTCCCAGATCAGTGGACTCTGACAAAGCCCACTTTAACAGCTTGTACCAAGCTAGCAAGCCCACTTTATCACAATGCCGAGAGAAAGGTTATAGTGGACAGCAAATGAGAAGTAACCACTGGTTTCTAAAGAAAACTGAGCCATAGTTTAGCTCAGACCAACCCACCTTGATGCAATTTGGCTTCTGCAGGAATACTGACTGAAGAAAGGCTATAGGATTGGGCCAGTTTTTCGCGGGACAAGGTTTTGAGCTTAGTTGTCCTGTAGGAACTCACCTGGAGTGAGTTCAGCAGAGTATCACAGGGAGGATGGCAAGCCTTGGCAGCAGATGTGTTTTCCTCTGGAAAGCTAGTATTACATGGGAACATTTTTTTTTTATTATTTTTATTTTTTTTTTTTTTTTTGGTGGAGACTAGAGATTTGCATCCACATGACATGAGCTGCCACTTCCTTCCAGGACATGGTGTACTCGCTGCATTGTCATCCTGCTATCAGAGAAGCAGCTGTTTCTGCACTGACACTTCCTTTCCCCTGCTACCAAAGGGCGTCGGAGAGCTTTGCTGGGCTCTATGAGGCGAGATAAAAGGGAAGCCTTCAACATGACATTTCATAATTAGCTGTCATCACCGGCAGGCTGCCACCGAGCTGCTCGATGAGCTGGGACTTGGCTGCCTGGAGAAACCCGTACGGGGAGGCAGAGGCCGAAGTAGGGAGGCAGCACAGGGACAAGCTCAGCAAGTCCCTCGGGTGTGCTAAGGGGCAAAGAGGGTCTGGGTAAAACATACGGGCTCTGGATCCTTGTTTCACCACTTGCAGAAGGCATCCCTGAGCCAAACACTCCTTGCCTCTGGACACACTAATTAGTCTTGTACAGTCTGTGAAAGGAGACCTTTGAGGTACACGTCAGGACCAACCGTGCTGACTTCCAAGCCTTGCCTCAGGCACAGTTAGAGCGAGCCTTCAAGATACACCATGCCTAGCGTGCCTGGGGCGCTTTGTATGGGATGTCTGGGAGGGTTCAGGAGTGAAGCAGGGTGTGGAGACTGCCCCGCTGAGGGATGCTTTTCCTTGCATTATAGATGTGGCTTTAGACCTAGAAGAAACAGATTCTCAAGCAAACAGTCAAAGGGATAATAATCCTGGTGGAAAATTGAGGCTGAAGTAGTCAAACATCAGCTGGCCTCAAAAAGGAGACTGATTTCTGAAGGCAGGCATGATGAAGCTGCAGTGGATGTCCCAGGAGAGAAAGAGAGACTCAGATGAAGTCTTTAAACCATGAACACTGTATCCCTGGCCCACTCCAAATACCACCTGGGAAATGACAGGCAATTTGTCTCCAGTGTTCATGGGATCTTAGACATCATCCAAACGCAACCAAGCCCGCCAAATCCACAGTACGCTCCATAGCTCCATCTACATTCCTGTAGACATCTATTTCCACAGTTGGATCCTCAGCCTTCCTCCCACCACACTCCACAGATAAATATATACTTATGCAAATATCTGTGTATAGATACAAATATCCATTATATTTGTATTATATGAAAATATCTGCGTGTATATATATATTTAGGAGACTCTCTGATGAAAGTGACTTTCATGAGGTCTTCCTGGCACAGAGAGGGCTGTGGTCGCTATGCCCTGGGTGGACACAGCAATCCGAATTTGCTATGCTCCAGCCTGAGAAACAGTTGCTCTTCTCCCTCCCCACATTGTCAAGTCCTGGCAGAGTTAACACCAAAATAGCAAGGATATGAAAATAAATCTCCGTTTCTAATGCCATAACTTAGTCAGAGGAAGTCAGAGGAGATTACCTGGGATGCTGCAAGTATTCTGGCTCATTCTTCTGCCAGCTAGCAATGAACAAGAACTAAAGTCTGAGTCAAACTCCTGCATTCAGCCAGACCTAAAGCTGGATATCTGAAGGAGAAGGAATCAAACCCTAACATGGAAGAGTCCAAAATGATGGTCAGCTCCCTTGGCCAGAGGTGCCAAAGGAGGCAGGGGTCCCTTCTGGACCTCGGCAATGGGGACAGAACCACGAGGTGGACAAGGCCACCCCATCCCAATAAGGATCTGGAGTGGTGGGTACTGATGTCCACATATTCCAGCTCTTAAAACTGAGCTGCCACGACAGGGACATGTCTTTTTATTAATAATAGAGAAATAGCAGCTGTGATAAGTTCCAGCTCTTATTATTTTCAGATTGGGAAACTGAGATGGAGGGACATGAAGCCATTTGAGCAGCACCTCCTTCATCCTCCCACTTAAAAGGGAATAGAAATCTAATTTCCAGAATCACAGTTTGGTGAATTTTTCCCTTCAGAGTATAATACTCCACCACAACTGCAGAATAATCCAATCATCAGTGTCTGGGACATGGATCCCCGGTGCCAAGGATGAAGTATGCCTTTGGATCTATTCTTAGTATGGTCTCACATAGATAGTTGTTATCTTTGTCCATTCTTGGGGTAATTCAACCATTAACATTCTTATTTTCTCATGCTATCAACACCAGTAAACAGTGGCAATTCTCACAGCTGGTACTGAGAACTATCTGGAGAAAGGAGAGGTGCAGAAAGATGGTTGTAATGAACTTGTTTTGACCACCATTTGCACAGTGAGCTCTGCACACAGCAGTCTCCATCCCTGCTGTAATCAAACAAACATTCTTGCAGTTACTATCGACTCCGGGTGTCTGTTACATTTTTCTTAATAACCATTGCAATAATAAGACATTATCAACATGTAAAGTGATCCATTAGCCTCTATAGCGGCAATAAATTGTGTGGCTTTGCCGGGCTGCCAGGACTTGCTAATCGAAGGGCTAGCAGGAAGTTTGTACTTGGAGCAGTCACAACTCATGCATAATGCAAAAGCGTGGGTGCTAACCTCACCCTCTGCAATATTATGGGTATTTCCACATGTTTATTTATCAAAGAAATCGGTTCTTTGAAGCAGGTCCTAATGAGTTTCTCTCTGGCAACAGCAGCATCCTCCGGTTTATCCTCAGTGTCCAGTTTGCAGGAGATTTAAAGCCTCATTTTCCACCACTGGAGTCAGCCTGAGTTTTGCCAGTTTGGTGGGTAGGAGCAGAATCAGGCCCCTTGACCTGCACTAAAAGCTGAAGTTGCTCAGCATGATTGAGACATTAAAGAGTTCCAATTAGGTAGCTGTTCATCAGATTTTGCTTAGACTCTTCTGAAAATGAGAACATAAAAATGACCAGACTAGGTCTTACCAACAAATTATCTAGTCCAGCATCATGTCTCAGGCAGCAACTGACATCAGGTGTCTACAGACAAATATAAGAAGAACAGGGCAAGTACATAGCCACAGTTCCCACAGTCATCTTCCAACCACCAGTTGTTCGCACTCAGGGGTTTCCTGACCCTGAAGTGTTATCTTTGAATTTAGCAGCCCACCGTAGACATTCTTTCATGAATTTGTTGAGTCATTTTTTGAACCCTGAGTTACTAGCCACAGCTGTCATGAAGATTCCTGGAGCAGAAGAAAAGCCATAGTGTTGTGCTGCAGCCTTGTGCACAGTGCCATCAACTGCAGATAACTCCTAACCTCACTCCCATGAGAGTCAGGTCGTGCTGTTGACCCTCAGAAAGCCTCTGTGGAACAGAAAGAGGCTTTGTGGAGCAGTCTATGCTTGCTCACCCACGCAGAACAACGGACAAAAAGAAGATGAGAATGAAGAGCTGGGAGTGTGAATGTCAACAGGGGTGTTAGCAAAGCGGAGATAATTAAATAGAGCTACCAAGGGACACAGCAGAACTTCTGATTGCTGGAGAGGTAGACCAAGAGTGGCGAGTTATCAAGCTTATTTTATAATCAGTGGGGAGACATTGACGTTTTTAGGTTTCATCACCCCTCACTGACGTAGGCAGCTGAAGCAGGTCCAGTGTCTCAAACCTGGCAAGTGCCCATTTCTCTTTGCTGATGAAGGTGTCCAGATGACAAGCTCAGATGAAAGCAACCAAAGTTAGCACAGGTAAATGCCACTCCAGATATCTCCTACAACTGAGGTAGAGTGTTAGAGCTTGGTGGACACAGAAGAGCTGAAGCAACAAAATATAAACTATAGGAATTACAGGGAGAGACTCCAAGGCTGAATACCCAGGGAGTCAGACAAATTTTTCACATTTCTTCATCTGTCCATGTAAATCTACAGAGCTCAGAACATAACCAAATTGTTTTTTTATGTTGCCAGTACTAAGCAGTTCCTCTTCCAGTTTTGTGCAAACCCAGTTTTCTCCCCACTCAGAGAAAAGTCATCATTATTCCATGCCTGTGAGACCTCAACTACAAACCAAAATTTGCCTGAGAGGCTGTTTACCAAGTCTGGCAAGGCTTTAAAAGAACCCCTACTAATGTCTTCTGCTTCCCTCCTTTCTTTAGGGACACGTTGGCCTCTTTGCTATCCATGTGGCTTTCTCTTGGGGCAACATAATTCTCTCTCCTTCCCTCACATAGACACATATGCTTTCCCGCAATATATTAAGATTAATCAAAGCAGTGTAACAAGGATGAAGTTTTAAAAGAGGGAAAATTACACAGAACAAAGAAGCATTTATCTTCACAGTGTTTGACATAGTCCATATGTCACATATCCTGTTTAAGCCTTAAATGTAGCTCAAGGCTGAGTGTCTTCCATGCCATGCTAGGCAAACCCCTGTTTATTCAGGAATTGAAGCAAATCAGCAGTGCTAAGCACTACACAGGAATAGCCCACTCACATTTTAAGACTTGATACTGAGATGCACCAAGTATTTGCACGCTGCTTGCAGTCACCGGGATTTCCGAAGACTTTAGACCAGATCCCTGATCGAAATACTGCACAGTCATACCCTAGTTGAGTGCATGACTGGACTGCTGTTGTATGCATCGCATCCAGCCTCTGCTGCACATCCACGATGTGGGAAAGTGGTGGTGTTGCCAAATATCTCCTCTTTTGTTTATATAAGCCCTGGAAGTCAGAGGTGGCCTTTGCGATCCCTTCATGATGTTTACAGGGGCGTGTCTCCAGGGTGATGGGGTCAGGCAAGTTCCCTCCCTAATTAATTACTGTCTCTCTGAGTTATGTGGGAAAAGATCCGACCTACCGGCACACTAAAACACAAGGGAAATGTTCTTCCATCTAGCAGAGGCCCCACTTGCTATCAGCTGCTGTCCTGGACAGGGTTTTCCAGGAGCCCATCTGCCTGGATGTGAGGAGTCTGGGACCGTTTTCCCCAGCAAGGACTGTGCACAGGATGGTGGGTGTTGAGGAGAACTAGAGGTGAGACAGAGCCTGCTCCTGGAGAGTCTTCTTGGTGGCAGTAGGAGAAGAGGAAGGGTGCAGGTTGCTCTGTCCCCTTTCCTGAAGACATTTTCTGGGGTGTCTACATCTGTGCCATGACTTTCACTAGAGGCTGTGCCAAGAACTTGCTGGCTTGGTGGACACACCAACTGGTGGGTCTAAGTGCTTGGCTAGGTGCAGACTCAGCAGGTGACATCCTGGGTTTCACACTGCTCTGCCAGCCATTCCCCATGACACCCAAGGCTGAGGTACAAAAAACAACAGATAAGTTGCCATGTGGATATTTCTGTTGTAATACCAATGGATGAGGAAATTTAGGAACATCTAACACTACATTCTAGGCTAACCTACAGCAAAGTGCATCAGATGTGAACTTCTCAGAGTCCAGAAGTGCTTGGTTCTGGTTTTTGGTTTAGACTTATGGTAGTCAGACCTCCTAACCTGTCTATGAACTGCAGATGGTTAAACAACTGTGCTGTAGCACAATGCAAAGCTGTCTCAGGAGTCTACATTCCTAATCATCTCTGTTGGTACAACCGATGGACATGCTGCACAGTCCAACACCGTGCTGATCACTACATAACCCAGAACATCAAAACAGAGTGAAACAAAGCAAGAATCTCTGTTCAAGTGGGGGCTGACCTTCATATTCAGCCTGGATTGCTGCACCCAGCAAAGGCACTCACATGCACTGCCTGCCCAGAGGAGACAGGGACGTGTGATGGTCTGTGTGGTCCCCAGACCTGACACAGCCTTGCCACACAAAGGGGAAGCCCCTGGACTTTCATAACTGGGGGCTGCAAACAGCCTCTCTCACCCAGTAAGCTGCTGGGTTATTGACAGCTCTGATGGAAAAGGCTCATACGGGAATGGAGCTCCATCTGGTGTGTTTTACCACATCCCTTCCCAGGCCAGAGTGATCACAATGTTTCTCTGTAAAACACCGTATAAGACCAGAAAATCAGGGGGGGAGAGTGTGTAATTTTAAGGCAAGCTGGATTTGCAATGACAACCTGTGCTTATCTTTCACCCCCAACGAGGCAGTTTCCTTTACCATCTGATTCTGGGTGCAATAAAACATAAGCTAAGTCACTGTAGGGACTGCAACCCCAAAGCATCACCCTGTTCTCCTTGTCTTCCTATTGTTCTGCCATGCCCCAGCAAATCAGCCAGGGAGGATTTCTTGCAGTGGTAAATAAGAAATTCCACCAAGATTAATAGGAGCTGCTAAAGAGCTTAAATACAAGTGGGTTCTCTATCAGGACTCCAGGGAAGAATTTGGCTTTGCTATTGATAGAGACCATAGATATCATCTAGGATGGAAAATACTGTCAGGAGCAGCAAATTATCCTCGTTCTCCTCTTATTCTGTGGCCATACTTGTGTCTTCATGGAGTACAGAACTTAAGTGGGGGTTTTTTCTGTACTGAGTAACTTTTTAGTTTTATAGAAGAGTCTCTTATTGATAGATCTGATTGATACCACATACTGCATTTCATTCTGTGCCACTGCTGTCGCTGGTTTCCATTCACTGATCTCCACTGGGCATACGCTGATTTGAAACTTGACTCCTCTGTTGCAAATATAAGACACGCTTTGCAGCAGTAAATGATTTCTCTCTCCTTTTCATTAAAGACCAACAAAAAAAAATAATCTAGTCTAAATAGCAATCTATTGGAATGTACTTTCCTCTGATGCATTGTTACCACAAACCGCTGCTCCTGGCAGTCTGCAATTAGTACTGAAAAGCATCCACTGCTTTAAAAAGTTTCGTCTTTCAACAGTTAGTAAATATGGCTTGTGTCTTTTGAGGGTCTGTGGTGGTGAGGCCAGGACGTTCCCTTACGATAGTTTGGCTTTTATTTCCTACTGTGCTGTTCAGTCTGGAGATCATCTCTGCAGACCCGACAGCTGAACAAAGCCTCAGTGATGAGTCTGACCATCTTAATCTGCCTCTGCAGTCAACTACAAGAGAGAAGGGGCTCTCCAGAGGGAAATTCAGAATTTGATGGACTGGAATGCCCTTGGACATGCCTACATCTGCAACAAACACCTACACTCCCTTTCTGGGAACAACTAGAAACACCATCATGAGAGCATGTTTTACATTACCTGTCCTATAGGCAACCTATAAAACTAAACCTTATAGACTACTCTATACACTTGCCTACCAATGTATCTTGAACAACTCTGAAAATAAAAAGCCAACATCTCATCCTTCCAGATGGTTTCCACAGTCCTGATGATTCTAGTTTGGCTTCCCGTCTCCAGGTTCATAACAACTGGGAAATGAGGAATGAGACGGAAGAAAGAGAAATTGTCATAGTGGGTCCAGTTCTCCAGTTTTACGTGGTTTCTGTGGAGGACACATGTAGAGTTGTGCCTGGGGTGCAGCACAGGGAGGGAGGGAGGAGTGAGGCCCGTTGGAATATGCAGGAATCGTGTTGGAACTGGTTCCAATACCATGCAAATGGCTAGATTTCTTCTACTTTTCACATGTGCAAGAGGTTTCCTGCAAAGAAGAATATTTGCCTTAAGCAATATGCTGATTTGCAATTAATTTGCAAGACCTAAAAACCTATGCAAAGAACTTGTAGTTCATGGAAATGACTGAACATACTCTCCCCTTTCCCCTATGGAGAAAATGAGTCTCTGTGGTGCTTCATGCTGGTACCACTAGACTGTCTGCCTCTGGTCCTGGAGCTTGGTTGCTTGTAGACACCGGTGGAGATGGTGTTTTATGGCTCTTTGTCCCCTCTAGTGGATAAAGTTCTATCTACAAGGCTGGTCTCGAAGAGTTGGGCTTGAGGGGGACCTTGCTTGCAGGAATATGACAGGTCCTGGGGAGGGGGACTGGCGTGAGCAGGAGCCCCCCCAGCCCAGGGCTGCAGATCGGGTGAGCAGGGAGATCTTTGCTTCTCCTCTCTCATGTGAAGCACTCGCCCCTGAGGCCCTGACGCAGATGTGACTCAGTTTTCATTCAGGCAAAGCTCCCAGTAAAGCAGATCACCGTCTCCTTTGCTCCCTTTCTCCACCAGCAGATCCTCAGTGGCTCTGCTGATGCAGGCAAGGGTTTCCTGTGCGCAGCTGGGAAATGCCAGAGAGCTCGTGCTTAAAAAACAGGTAGGCATCCTGTGAGATAGCAGGGGGGCATTAACAATCACTGAAAAAAATAAAACCTGTAAGAAGCAAAGACCCTAACCCTGCACCTATTCCACATAAAGAGCCTATGTAAGTCAGTCATGCTTAAGATATTTCCATCTTTTCCTGTCTCTCTCACTCTCTTTGGCAAGAGACATATGGAACTAATTATGAACAAAGGCCGATTGTTTTAATATTTAGAGTTTCCCACATCAAGTTGCTGGGTTTTTTATTTGCCTGGTTTTAATGCCTGTGCATATGCTGAGCAGATACAGAGTTTCTCTTCTTTATTTTAAACGGTTGCTTTAATGTCATGTCCCTAACACCTTCATCCTGGCTTTTGGACTTCGATCAAAACAAAGTATTTTTAGTTTTGCATTAAAACAAGAACAATACATGGAGGAAGGGGTTGGCTCCACAGCTCAGCAGATTTTGCTCTCCCAGCTAGACTGCTCCAAGGAAAGGAACGTGGGCCAACATCTTTTCCGTTTTACTAAGCAAATTCAGAATACCACTATGGAGTTGGTGGATTGAGAAGCTCCCACTTTGCACACATTAACTCTAAACTGCATCTGGACCAGTACCACTAACTGAGGCATGGAAATGAGCACAACATCCAAAACACATTGCTATAAAAACACAGGCTCTTACCTGGCTGCTTCGGGACAACTCCCAGTGTTGCAGAAAGTCTGTGGGAAGGGAAAGTATTTTTCTCATTTCCAAACCGCTCGTGTACAATTTAAAGTGTAAAAATAATTTCAAACTTTTCTTCCAGAGAAAGGAAGTATCATTGTCTATACTAGTCTCTAATGTGGTTTTGTAGGAGAAAAAAGAAGGAGACATAGAGACTGACTTTGTGAAGACAATACTTCACAGTTCTAGACAGCTCTAATAAAATAATTTTTGTAAGTGCAGATAGAAGCTGTAGGCATCACCAAGCAGGCTTCCACGGATACATATGTGTACAGACGTGAGTGTGAGTGGTAGTGTCTGTTCCTTGTACTTACGCGTGCACTGCACTACGCCACACAGACCACGTA
Source organism: Aramus guarauna (assembly GCA_013400195.1). Classification (NCBI taxonomy): domain Eukaryota; kingdom Metazoa; phylum Chordata; class Aves; order Gruiformes; family Aramidae; genus Aramus; species Aramus guarauna. Next base: position 179,574 of record VXBL01008794.1, read on the forward strand.
GCCTGAATCGGTGAGCGCTTGTGTTCAGCGGAGCAGCCAGATGATCCGTTCGAGCCCTGTGCTCTGGGTATGTGCTTTCCAACATCTAGGAGAGAGGAGTATCTGAACGTAGGATTTAACATTAATCTCTGCACCAGATGGTGATACACCAGATATTCTTTTTAAGGTGAACATGTGATCTACTGTACAGCAAACCAGAGGGGTCTGCAGTCACATGGCAAAATGTATAATAACTCTGATAGAGCTTTGATTAGACAACTGACCTGGTTACCATCTGTAGCAACAAGAAGCGAGCTTGACATTTTTGGAACATTCTCCCCAGAAGCTTAATTCTTCCACCTCTGTGGCACAGCAATCCTGCTGAGCAAACTACACCGAGAAACAGAAGGAAGCTAAAGATACGCTGCTTGAAGCATGTTGTTAAGGTTACAAGGCTTGGGTTTTCCTTTTTTTTTTTTTTTTTCCTTCCCTTTTCCCCCCCTCCTTCTTTCAAACAAGCCACATCTTGACTCATATGGTCTGATGTGAAAACCCACTCAGCTATTTGATAGTTGGGAAATCTAGATGAGACTGTAAGTTATTTCAAAGGAAGCCTGTGTGTGCTGTGAACTCTCTCACACACACACACACACACACACACACGAGTTAGCTCCGCACTATGGTAGTACAGACAGCTGTGACTCCGGGTAGGACCCGAAGACTTTTATTCAAAATACCATATGGATCACTGAGGAGACGCAGTGTGGAGAGGGTAAGCCATGATTTCTTTGTCCTGAATGCATGCCCAGAGGATGAGGAGGGTACCATTTGATAGCACTTGTCTGCCCCGTTAAGCAGTCAGAGCTAATAGGGGTTATGTCATGGTGTGTAGAAATTACTACTGGTGTATGCCATGGTGTGTAGAAATTACTATTGATGGGACCTGTATGGTGATGAATGGGAATTAGTACTAGTCAGAGGCTGTGTGATAACTTGGGGTAGCAATCAGTGCCAGCACGAACAATAAGATAACGTGCAGCAATTAAAACTTGTTAAAGGCTCTGTGATAATATTTGCAGGTAATAATTTCTGAAAAGAACCATTTCTAATAATCAGTACTCATTGAGACTGTGTGATCGCATATGGCAGCACTGACCTGTAGCAGTGGGGAGTAAATAATAATAATAATAATAATGAATACCAGCAGAAAGCTCAGGGAGATGTGGAAGGGCTCTGTGTAAGTGAACACAGATGCAGATGCCCACTAGTGTCTGTCCCAGCAGAGCTGTGTAGCGAGCAGTGGTTGCACAGCACCATATGGGCTGCACAGCGCACGATGCTGCTTTGGTCGGCGACACAGCAGGGCTGGCAGTGCCTGGCTAGCCAAGGCGATGCTGTTGCTTTCTTGCTGTAGCAGGGGATCCTGGGGAAGCCGTAATTATGTCATTAATTTCCTGAAAGCACGTCGCCTTCTCAGCAGCACCCGGGAGACCAGGGGGGTCCCATCGTTTTGAAGGACTGCCAGGCTGCCAAAGAGGGGGTGGCCGGGACACGGGGCTCGGCTCAGCGAGCGATGCACACCTGCGGAGCACACTCCGAGGGCACACCGAGTGGTTCGGGCTGCCTTTGCCTGCCAAGCTGCCTCTGCCGGAGCTGGCAGGGATGGCACGGCCCCCCTGAGGGGACAGGGACACCTTGCACACCCCTTCTGCTTGTCGCTGCTGATATCCCCCGAAATGGTGCTCAGCTCAAGGGAACAGGCGCGGTCTGCACGCTCCCGGCCGCAGGGGGTTTGGGCAGGGTGCTGCGGGGGTGGGCGAGGGGTGCTGTGCCCACTGGCCCACGGCTGGCGGCAGGTGTAGAAGCTCTACGAGCCCAGAGCAGCTCAGAGATGCCCCATGCGGGACTGAGGGAAACCTTTGCTCAAGGCATCAGTTTTGCTGAAAAGCAGTTCTGCGGCAGCTGAAGCCACCTGTGAGTTTACTTCAACTTTGTTGCATGTGCCACTCAAAAAAAAAAAAATCTGGTTTTGGACATTTCAAACCCAATTTTTTTTCTACATTTTATTTCAAACAGAGTGCAATTTCATTTGGATGAATGCCTTCCTTTTTTTTAACTGATACGAAAAAAACCTGAAAAATTAAATGCAGGTCAAAAACTGTTTCAGTTAAACACAAAGCCTTTTTTTTGTTTGTTTTTCTTCCTTCCCCATTTGGCAGAAGGGAAAGTAGAATAACTTTGTGTCAACCTGAAACATATTTTCTTTGCCTTTCCAGTCCGTCAAGCAAACCAAAGATAATCAATTATTCACACAGCTTTGGTCTGCTATTGTTTGATTGTTGTTTGTTGCTTTGGAGCGCATTCAGAAATGTCCCTTCTGGTAAATTTGGGCTTTGCGGTTCAAGATGCTGGTTCTGAGAGGGTCCCAGGGCGGGCAGTCCTGCCCGCAGCCTTAACCTGCCTTGGGGACAGGGTTTATTTGCGTCCCCCGTACAGTGCCCAGCATCGCTGCAACATCGGCCAGCGCTCTCCCCTCCGCAGAGCCACTGCTGCTGCTGACCCAGATCACAGGAGGTGGGTCGGCATCTGGTGGCCTTGCAGCTGCTCTTGCAAATGTGGGGAGGCGGAGAGTCTGGTCTCACCTTCAAAGGCGGCTTTCCACAAGGTGGCAGATGATTTTTCAGCCAGAGCAAGCTCTCAGCGGCTGCAGGGCCACCATCCTCCGCTGCTGCTGGCCGCGGCGGGTCCCTCCCTGTCTGGAAGGGCTCGTGCTTTCATGCAGACCATACGTGAGACCAATGAGCCCAAAGACAAGTCATATAACAGTGTGGAAAATGGGACACCACTCTCCTCCATGCACACGCACATCCCCTTTGGAAACACGCTGTCCATACTGACCTACCTGAGCAACAGCTGCCCGAGTCTTTGCTTTGCTGTGTGCATTAGTCCGTGTGATGGAGAGGTGTAAAAAACACCAGTGCTCTCACAGGGTGTTTCCAGGAGGTAACCTCATGGTGGGGAACGAGGGAGAGCATGGAAATACCTGCAGGAGAAGGTGTTGGGGAAGTCAGTATTTATACAGGAGGCAAGAACAGATGCATAAGGATAACCAGCGCTGCAGGGGACGCACTTAACAGCTCCATGCACAGCCAAAGTGACCAGCCACTGTCAGGGGGGTTGGTGTTGTTTTATTTTCCCTCACATCCACAGTTTATTTCTCTCCTTCCCACTTCTTGACCTAAGGTTGGGGTGGTTTAGGATTCTTGTCAAGCAAGTGCTGGAGCCTTGCTATAAAGGCTGCCAGAGGACTTGGTAGGATGGTTTTTACAACCGTCTCTTTTTTGTCCTAACCCTCTGTCCTTGCTGATATTCTTCTGCCTCATCACAGAGCCACCCCACCAGGCACTTGGCCCGTGAGGTTGTGGTCAACCTGGTTGAAGCACAAATCATGCTCTCTCTCCCTGGAGCTCCCCACCAGCTAGAGATGGCAGGGCAGATCCCCTGCACTTCAGGTCCTGAAGCTGCACAGAAGGTGGGTTTCTAAGCTCAGAGCCCACAAAATCCCACTCCAGCAGTGAAAGAGCCTGAAATACAGTCTCAAGTGAGCAAGTTTCACATGTAAAGCCTGAGATGTGAGAGATCTGTGCAATGCGTGGCATGCGCCCAGCAGAAGACATGGCTTTCCAAAGGCTTTTGCAAGTCCAAATAAAAAAGGACAATGCTAAATATTAGTAGGTATGGCATAGAGACCACCAAACATGTCAGCTGAGGCAGAATTAAGTTTTGTGCCATGGGGCACACCAGCAGCCAGTGTCAGGACTGAGACATGAGTTGGGTTCATCTAAATCAATGCTGATATCTATGAGATATCTCCACCCTGGCCAGCACCTTGGGCTGCCTTCGGGCTCACTGCAGAGGTGGTCAAAATTCTCTGTGGGGGTTGCAGAGGTGGTGCCCTGAACACCCACGTTTGGCTGAATCAGTAACTCCTTAAACCCCAGCCAGCTCTCCTTTAGCCAGCATATACAGGGACACCTTGCTCGGAAGAGGACCCCCCCAAACCAGGTGACATGAATTCCATCCCTAACACAATAGTTCTCAACATACAGCCCTCCCCACCAGATCTCCCTTCTCTGGGTCTCCTTCCCCCACCAGTAAACATGCACGTTAAATATGTAGTCCTTTCTCCCTTTACATTATTAATGTGAGACGGTTTATGCCCGCGAGCTGTCTTTATTGTATCCATGTGCTGCGGATGTGTGTGAGAGGAAGATGAATAGAGTCCTGCTAACCTCTAGCAAATGACTAGCACCATTCAGAGATCTCCTTCTGCTGTGGCAAGGCACTGGTAAAGGAGAACACATATTTACTCCTTCTCTCAAGACCTCACTGGCCATTTTCCAGCCACAGGAATGTTTCTCACCACAAACTCAAGGCATTGTTTTTTTGAGTTAGAAAGCCTAGAGAAAGCATGCAGCTTTCTTGTATTAAAAAAGAACAAGTCTTCCCTCTCTTCTGCCTTCAAGGCTCAAAGGACGATACTACAGATGCCATGGAAAAAGGACGGCCATCTCCAGACTAACTGAAGTGCTGTAAGAAACAAATCAAACTGGGAGAGATATGGCTGGAAAAGCCATTTTAAATTAGGTCTTACATTTTGCACCCCAGCTTTAGGTCCCAGCTCTCAGCTACGGTAAATTAAAGACCCTGTGCCCACTTGTGTTAGTGGATGCTTGCAGCTTAGCGGGATTTTAGTACAGATTGCTTTTTTATTTCTTATGCCTCTCAAGAAGAAAAGCTAAGGTTAAAAATGTGATCAGAGCCCCAAGCCAGAACTCCACTGTCCATTACACAAGTGTAAATCTACACCAGCGCGGAGCTGGGACTGGTATTTACCTGTGACACTTCCTCTCCGAATGGATATCCATGAACACTCATTCATATCATGACTTTAAAACACACCAGGCAGAGATAAATCCGTAAATGGATATTTATTGCCATAGAAAACAGATGGCAGAAGACAAAGCTCCCATGTTCTTATCCCAAGCTGCAAGCACGTTAAGAATGTGGCAGGAAACGTCATTCCTCCTATAAATAAATTTCTCTTGAGAAGAGAGAACCCAGGGCTGAAAAAAAAAAAAATTTAAAAAAAATCAATCTTTCTGCTCTGCAGGCCAAGTCTGAGGCAGGTTTTCCCACGCTATTCCGCAGTTTATGGTGACCTTTGTTTTTGGCAAGAGAGGAGGTTGCCTTCAAGCAAACCCAGCAAACAGAGTTTGCGTATGTCTTGCTGCTGTACTACATCCACCAGTGTTTTTACTCCTCGGAGTTACTGATTTTCTTTTTATACTGGACAAAGCATAGTTCAGCGTTTGGCTTGTTATTAATCATTTTTCCAGCACGGATTCAAGAGCAAAGTGGTCAGAAACCCATACCAAGGGCTGTAGTGCAGGGCGAAGCAGATCTGGCCGCGTTCATGGTGGAGCGGTTCTCATTTGTTAAACTCTCTCGTGCGAGGCTCTGTGAGCGATGCTGCGAGCGCTCGCTCTGACACCACGACTGAGTGAGTGCTTCAAGGGAAGTTGATCTTTCCAGTTCACGCTATTTATTTGCAAACTCTTACACTAGCATGCAGGTTCTGCAGACCTTTGCTCAGCTTCTTCAGTGACATTTTTTGGATGGGTCTCTTACCTTGACAGCATCCCTACCAATCTGATAGACTGCCAAGGTGACAGCAGAGTTATTCAGATACTGTGTATAACAAAAGAACAGTAGATAATTGAGTGTGGAAATTGTCCAAGAGAGAAGAGAGACCTTGAAGCAAGGAACTCCAGTTGTCTTAGTTTTTTTTCTGGAAGTCACTCAAATCTCAAGGTGATAAAACCAATAGTCAAACTTAGAGCGGTGGGGAAAAAAAAAAAAAAAAAAAAAGCAGCAAATTGCAACACACTTTATTCACCAGCCCTATAGACAAATAATTGTGTCAAAAAAAAAAAAAAGAATAAGAGGATAAGCTTAAGTAGCATAACTGTCACCTGTATAATGCTCTGATATAATCACTTGTGACTGCTGAAACATCGATTTTCTCTTCTTCATCTGAGCTTTATCTCTCCTGACCTGTTCACAAGTATTTTGGATGAATTGGTTTAATTTGAACTCTACCTAGACAGATAAATGCTTGGCGCACCCTCTCAGGTGTCTGGAAGTTGTAATATTTTGTGACACTTCTAAAAGGTGTAACAAATCAAAACAGACTTTCCCGTGAAATGGATCAGGAGCTGTGCCAGACTTTATCCCCCCAAAATGGATGCAGGTTAACAGTGCAAGAGGTGAGAGCATGGCAGAGGCTAATGGATAGTGACTGATGAACTCTGCAGAGTTCGGAGCTCAAATTGGCTTTCAAATGGTTGGAGCTTAATTGAATTATCGGAAGCTCTCAAGCCCTGGAGACCTCAAGAGCAGAGGCTCACCTATGAAGTTTCCAGTGCTTTGATTTTTATTTTGATCAGAAAATGAAAAGCTTTTTTCGTTACAGTTTGGCATTTGTTGCCTTTGCATAGGCGGGACCCCTCGGACAGCAAGGGTAGGTCAGGGGACAGAGCAAGGGCAAGCCAGGAGGCAGAGATTTGGGAGCCAGAAATGAGCCAAATGTTTTTGGATTTTGGTGAATGGAAGAGAGGGATCATGTGAATCGACTTACAAAGCTTCGGAGGGGGTGGAAACACTCCTGTAGACCATGGACCCTTTTGGTCATCAAGCTAATAAGCCTGCTCAAAGGGCTTTCTCAGGACCCTGTCTGGATCATAGCCCCACCAGCAGCCCAAAGCTCAGGTCTTATGATGGTTTAGGACCAGAGTAGTTTGCCTCGAGGTAGTGCTCTACAGCCCAAAAGGCAAAAACTTACCACCCCTACAAGGAGCTTCCTGGAAGGGCTTTTCCATACACAGACTGTGTTTCATGCAAGGTTGACCATGCCTTCAGTGGGGTTTTAAGGTCCAGATGTAGAAAGCCTCCAGACTTTGTCAATTCATGATCCATACAAAAGATAGCTTAAATGTTGCTTCAAAAATTTCCTGAACTAACAGCATTTTCAGACAACAAATGCAAAGTAAAATACATGTCTTTTTCCAGTTCTTAATTTCTTGATCAATCTTTTCATCCATTTAGATCAGGTTATGGTAAGTTTATGAAAAAAAACCAAGAAACAAACACCAAAAAAGCCACCCCAAAACAGTGGATGAGCAACAGACAGCCTTCATAGAGCTTTTCCATTTTCACTCTTGGAACATCTTTGGTCCAGACCAGGCATCAGCATAAGGCTGGTTAAACACCAGCAGTGACTTCAGTGAATCTCACAAGCACCAGGACCCCTCTAACCAGCCTGACTGAAATCACGAAAGGCTGTTCTGACTAAAAGGCAATCAGTTCTGTAGTCACACAATTTCTATTTTGCTGATTGAAGAAATTCGGAACATTGGATTTAGATTTCAAACATGCTTCCAAACTTCTAGTCAAACTTTCTGTCTGAGCTTAGCTTATTTCCTGATGAAGTATGTATTATCCTCATTGTCTCAATCATTTCTAATGGCTTCAAAGAAACGGTGACTTTTCATTTTACCAGCAGATGGGTACGAGTGATTCTTAATGCTTTAATTTTTTGTTGTAGGGACCAAACTCTCCAAATTGCACAGGCAAGGAGCGCAATTAGTGTCCACTTCCCAGAGATCCCACATGAAAAGCTTTTGAAAAGATAATGGGCTGCAAATGATGCGATTTAGTCACCCGCACACACTCTACAATCCAGCTGTACCTCTGGAATATATTTAGAAGGTGTAATTATGGTGGTGCATGGTTTGAAATATATGAGCAAGTTTCTTAACTGAGGCTGAAATTCATTTTAGTTTGCAGCACTCCCTCTATAAAAGCCACCAAATCTTGATGGGGTGGGATCATAGATATTTATTTTGTCTCCAGGTTTTGCATCATCATAAATTAGGTAAACTCCGTGTGAAACAATACCTAAGGACAGATAACCTACAATTAATGTTGTTGCACTAAGCTTCTGCCCTTTGGAGATCTACGCACACAACAACTACCATTGTACTGCTTTGCAATTTTAGATCAGAACAGAAATCACTGCAAGAGTGAACCAAATTGACCTTAACTCAAAAGTTTCTGCCACAGGGAGTTTCCACACTGCCAACTCCCAACAGATGAGTGATGGGATGAGATGTGTTTTGGAGAAACTCATCTAAGAGAGATTAAAGGTAGGGGTTTATGTTCTTACTAGTGTGTATTTCCCGTGTCAGCTGCATTCCACTTGTACCTTCAGCCAGCCTCCACTTACAAGTTTGTCATGTGATAATTTTTACTACCTTTTTAGGCCTCTTCAGTAGTCAAAGAAGAAGAGAGAGTAATGCGTATCTTCTGGTGGCAACGCATCCTCATATCTTCAAAGACAATTTAGGATGGAATGAATTGCCCTCTGTGTTGACATCCATCTTCCGTTAACTGCAGAGTGAGCAAATGCCTTTCTAGTTAGAGGTGATAAACACAGACTGCCATGTCTGCACTGCACGCTTACTCCTGGAGACCAGATCCAGATGGAGCATCCAGGGTAGCCCAGGTCAGATGTGAACATCTCCACAACAGAGGTGTGACCCCATGATTGTATGTTCATTAGGTCTGCACATGGTCCTGTGAATCTTTGGTTTATCAGCCCAGGGTTTCTCCTTGTCCCTGCAGTACCATCTCCGATAGTTGTGGGACTTGTGGCAGAAGTTGTCTGTCCTTGGAGGGAAGTTCTAGGGGAGCATGTGCACTGCAAAACAGATGGGCTGCACCCCCTTTTTAGAGAACATATAAATCAATTTCACAGCCAGAAAAGCCACCCAGGTCATTCATGCTGGAACTACTGTACGCTTCTCACAGCTTTTGCTGTGTGGAAGATCAGATGAGCAAGAGTTGGCTCTATGTCGTTGTTCCTTTAGTCAAGGCTTGCAAGTACAGTGCAAGCCTGCATGCTAACAAAAAGTGTGCCTCTTGCAATATAGTTATTGATATTGCAGCAAACTAGGTGGCTACCATTCTCTTTACTGAATAGTGTCAATGGTGCCATCCTTCTGGTGGCCCTGCCCTCATAGCCTTGGTCTGCTGCTCCTTTACATCAGGCTGGAAAACTGTAGCATAACATGATGACTATGTTGTCTTTCGAGTCAGAGCCAGGCAGAAGGTTCTGCTTCCTTGTCACTGTGGATAGCTACATCATCGTGTAAGTCCCAGCAAAGCAAAAACTTGTGTCACAAGAGCAGCAACACACGCTCTTGTCCACCATATGGATGGCTCCACCAGACGTAAAGGAGATGCCGAGCAGCAGAGTGCTGGACTCCAACCCCCTCTCTGTGTCCTTGAGATAGTGTTGCAGAAGTAGTTGTTGAATTTTAGGAGCCTATGTGTTTGAGGTTTTGGGGAGCTCATGATGCTCAGTGTTTCTTTTGGACACATGTTCAGAGAGCCTGAGGGAACATCTGAACCTGCTCTGAAGGACAATGCCATGAACATCTTCTGCGCTATTCTTCCAAATTTACATGCTTGCAGGCTTGAGATAAGGGCAACAGAAGTAGATAGTTGAAAATGCACAGTGTGGCTTTATGACCGATGGCTTGATAAAATGTCAGATATCTCACTTGAATACCAGGCAGCTGGGGAGATAGGAAAGGGACTGCATCCCGTATTTGCACCCTCTCCAAATGCCTCTCTTTCATTGCAGGATAGATATAATCTGACATTCAAAGCAATATGTATCTCATATCAGTTTCTCTGCATAAATGCCTGTATTTACCGCATCTGAAAGGGATGCTGAGATTTGGCTGGGTGACAGCACTGTGAGGTGATCAGGGGAAGAGCACAGGATCAGTGCGGTCCCCTGATCAATGTGATCCATGAGAAATTACCACTTTTCAGAGAGAAGAAAGCCAATGTCCTTTTCCTCCTCCACTGTACTCCAGAAAAGCTCTCCAACATCCTGCTTTTATTAATCCTTTTGCTGTATATTCAGTAGACATGGTATGTCTCTAGCCACAAGGCTTTTCCTGCATTGGTTGTAATATTATCCATGATGCTTTGGAGCATCTTAGGAAACTAAATGAGGATGGCAACAAGTGACTTTCTGTCTTTCAGTCTTCCCTTAATCAATCTTAATGCATCAGCAGACAGCAGGGAGGAGGAGGAGCAAGGTAAAACCCCCACAGGTAGTGTGTCCTCATTAAAGGTCTAGATTTTCACAGAAAACCAAGAAAAGTGCGTTGCAAATGTTTCACAGACTCTCCTTTCCTCAGAGCTAAGCTCAAAGCTGTTACTGTTGCCTGAGGGCAGAGCCTGGAATTCCCAGTTTTTGAAACTACCATCCAAAACAGCCTGTCAAGGCTAATACGATGGATGGGCTATTGCAGGAGGGAACCTTGGCAATCCTAGGCCACAATATAAAATGATTCTTTACAATGCATCGGGCTTTACATATTACAAAGACTCTGCAGTCATTGATCCTCTCCAGACCTCTGCAAGACCCAGCCAGAGCTGTCGTTCCCACTTGGCAGCCAGGATGCTTTCAGGGTAAAAGCCAAGGTGAACGGACTACACCGTGCAAATCTGTGTGTCTTTGAAGCAGGATCAAACTTCAGGGTTCCTGTCAGCTGGAAGTGCACATCCACACCCCCTTCCTCCCTCTCCAGCATCTCTCCACTCAACCCATGTTTGCAAACCACACAAGGGACTAGGAGGAGGCTTTCTAATTTTCATAATTTCCACTCTGAAATGTTGGAAAGCTTCCTTTTTCCATCCTGGATTTTGCTGTAATGCACCCATCGTGTATCCTCCTGTAAACTTTCAAATGCACCAATAGTGGCAGTTTCCTGCAGATGAAAAAGGGTTTGCTTCAGTTACAGCAAGTGGGAACCCGGCCAAGAAGAGTCATAAAACTAGAGGACGTTGATTTTTAAAAGCACAGTTATGTTAGTGCATTCCAACGCATCCAGTTAGTCACCGGAGAGCAGTTAAAGTGGCCTTGGGGCCAACCTCCAGCTTCTGGAGGATGGTGTCAGGGGAAAGATAAGCGGGCTGATGCCAGCAGATGATCTAGCCCCTTTTCCTCACAGCCGATCACAGCAGACTGCACGGTGCTGGCCAGACTCTGGATTGCAGCAGCAATTTGAAAACTTTTCATTTTTGAGCTTTGTTTTGTACTAATCCATAGATGTTGTTAAACGCCCTAGACTGGAAGGGAAATTGCTGAAATATTCAGGACAAGGGGTGTAGGCAGCATGAATGTTTTCCTGCAAAGGCCAAGAGATGCTGTGAGGTCTCTGAACATCCCTTACAGAGCCTGATACTGGTGTTTTCTCTAGAGTCAGCACCTTCCCTTCCCCAGGAGTCCTCTATTTAAGGGACTGAAGGTGAAAGGACCCCATCTTGCACAAGTCCTTGGGACCTGATGAGATGCACCCATGGGTCCCGAGGGAATTGGCAGATGAAGTTGCTAAGCCACTACCCATCATATTTGAGAAGTCATGGCAGTCCGGTGAAGTTCCCACTGACTGGAAAAGGGGAAACATGACCCCCTTTTTTAAAAAGAGAAAAAAGGAAGACCTGGGGAACTACAGGCCACTGAGTCTCATCTCTGTGCCTGGCAAGACCATGGAGCAGATCCTCCTGGAAAATAAGCTCAGGCACATGGAAAATAAGGAGATGATTGGTGACAGCCAACATGGCTTCACCAGGGCAAATTGTGCCTGACAAATTTGGTGGGCTTCTATGACAAGGTTACAGTGTTGGTGCATAAGGAAAGAGCAACTCACATCATCTACCTGGACTTGTAGACATTTGATGCTGTCCTGCATAATGTCTTTGTCTCTAAATTGGGGAGACATGGATTTGATGGATGGACCACTCAGTGGATAAGGAATTGGCTGGATGGTCGCACTCAAAGAGTTGCAGTCACAAGGGTGGTGAGACACTGGAACAGGTTGCCCAGAGAAGCTCTGGATGCTCCATCCCTGGAAGTGTTCAAGGCCAGGCTGGATGGGGCTTTGGGCAACCTGCTTTAGTGGAGGGTGTCCCTGCCCATGGCAGGGGGTTGGAAGTAGATGGTCTTTAAGGTCCTTTCTAACCCAAACCATTCTGTGATTCTATGATTCTATGATCTTGGAGGGAAGGGAGCAAAACATTTCTGAAAGTTGGCACATTTTAGAGAAACTCTAGATGGAAACCCACAAATACAGATACCCTGAATCACTTGAGGACAGATCAGGGATCTTCTGCAGCCCAGGATATGCACCATCACACTTTGCACACAGGCTATCACCCATAAGGTCAGTGTTTTGCAAGGAGAGACTGCAGGACTGGCCTGAAATTCCCCAGGCATTGGCCTCTGAGAATCCCTTCGTTGTTTGTGTTTCATAACAATTGCCCATCAGGGAGGCACTGACCATCTCTGCCTCCTAGCTCCTAGCTTGCAAAGCCAAGAAATACCAGCATGAAAATGTCCACATTCTCTTATCCTGGAATGAACTGACCACGTCCGGTCAGACAGGGACAGAGCGCAGAATACCATCTATGTGGGCTTTTCTTTCCCATGACAGTTTCCCAGTCAGAGCTTGAGTAAACATGAGGTCATCACCAATTTATAATTGCTGAGATTTATGTCTGTTCCAATCAATTTTTATAGAAGCAGCAATGTGCTTTCATTCTTACTATTCTGCTCATATCTTAATCATTCTTCAGACAAAACCAAATACCCCATTTTGAAATCAAACAGATTCACAGAAAGTGTTCCCTGCCAAGGCAGCAATTCTTGTCTGACTGGACCACTGTCCTGAACAGTGTTGACTTTGGTGGGCTTCAGGCATAAATCTTCCCAAAGACCATTTCTCTCACTGCACAGAATAAGAAGCCTATTGTTACAGCTACAATACATTTGGGATGTCTCTGTTGCACTTTAGACCAAGACAGCCACTTAATGGGTCTGTTCTTATGACTGAGTACCATGTTTCATCTTCTTTTCATGATGGAGCAGAGTGGTCCCAGGCACCATACCTGGAGAAGATGAGGGTGGTCAGATTGATGCTCTCTGTGCCCTGTTTTTGCCTGAGCAATGGCTTGGAGGAGTGTTTATACCAAAGCCTAGGCAAAAGGAACAGGTTGCCTGGAGACATTGTGGAGTCTCCTTCTCTGGAGATATTCAAAACCCTCCTGGACATGATCCTGTGCAACTTGCTGTAGGTGATCCTGCTTTAGCAGGGGGAGTTGGAGTAGATGATCTCCAGAGGTCCCTTAAAACCCCTACCATACTGTGATTCTGTGGTTCTGTGAAAAGCACCATGATGGAAATGTGCAGTCATTTATGCTCCTCCTGAATCCAACAATAACCTAAATGAGGTCAGTCAGGACCAACTTCGTCTTGAAGTGCCTGGTTCACACAGACTGACACCTCGGTTCTATGGCTTTGCAAGGTTGTGGCATGGCTTTGCCAGTTGATGCCTGTACATGACAAGGCTGAACCCCAGTTCCTACCTTACTGTCAGGGCTCTTCAGAGGTTGTTCTTCAACCCGTGTGTGCATGGCTTATTGAGGGCAATGGACCACATGCTGCCAATACTTGTCTGTGGGGTGAAGGCAGTTGTGCAGGGACCAAGAAGAGCTCATCATACTAAACAGAGATGGAGTGGGACATGAATTAGGGCAACATAACACCAACAGCAATGGCTGCAGATCAAAAGACCTTCGGTCCCATGTGAGCTTCATGTCCGAGTAGAGCTTATGCTGTGACTGAATTGCATCTGGAGCTGCACGGGGTGTGTGCTGTGTGGGACCTACAGGAGAGGGCATAGCATGGCATTTCAGGCTGACACGGAGGGCTGTCACATATGGCTTGGTGGGAACTGCACAGAAGAAATGAAGACAATATTGCATGGAGTTCAAAGAGATTTGCATGGATAGACTGTACGGCCTTAAGCAATGAAATGAGTTTATTTCAACCACATAAAGCTATTCAACTTGTGAACAACATTAGCTGGGTTTTGATCAGTCTTTTTTTCCAAGCTACTGTGGTGCTTGGGCAGAACTTCCAAGTTCATCATTCTCTTAAAAGTTCCTATATTTGTTTTCCTTAGACTTGAGACTTCTTTAAAAAAAAAAAAAAGAAAATCTGCCATATCCTTCAGCTGCAAATGATTTTATCGTTCTTGGCTTTGTGTGATCTGAATATTTTCTTGTTCTCTTGCTTTGCAGCTGTGACCTACTTAATTACAAGCAGGAAACAAACCCCAGAATCATTAGACATTCTGCCTGGCTTGAAGAAGTGGAAAAAAAAATAAAAATCTTGTGTTGTTAAATACTAGGATGTCCTTCTTAATAACAGGAAGCCAAGCTCCAGATAGCAACAGTGAACATTTGAATTCTTTGTGCATCAAGATAAAGACAGCAAAGAGCTTATGGGTTTCATTTTTTATGGAATGGATGTTTTGGGGGCAGGGGAAATTGCAACCACTTCTATCAGCCGAAATGGGAATGAGTCATAAATTTCAAAATCAAGAGTGTAAATCCTCTTTGTTTTAACTTCTGAACAGCTTCAGTCTGCTGTCCTTAGTGACAATGAAGTGGCTGACTTGCTGCTTCGATCTGGCAGCTTTTGATCCATTTTCTCCTCTTTTCAGGACGTATGAGCAAACAACCCAGAGAGTGAGCTTGGATTCCACACTCCAAATCATCAGGTTGGAAGGCAGAGCGTGGGGGAGTTTGATTAACTGCACTCCACCTCTGCAGATGGAGTCTGGGCTACTATTTATATCTCCTGAAACTCAGGACCCTGTCTGGATATGCTGGGGGGTATGTGGGTGTAATAGAAGCTATAGAAAACAGCCAGAGAAAGGGAAATCCAGGACTGACAGCCTCTGTGACTGGCTTTCCTACACAGGCACTTCAGTTCTCTAGTCCCAGTTTATCCACAGCTCTGGTAGCAGCTCAAAAATACAAATCTCCCAAAGCACCGTGAGGCAATAGAAGTTGATGTTTGTACAGGGTTTTAAGCTGAGCAGCAACAGAAGTGCAAGTTATCATCTTCTGTCAACTGTGCATGCATTATCACTGTAGATGGCATGGATCCAGCACTGTCCTACAATGCAAATGGAGATTTTCCATTAGCAAAACCCACAGGGGTCTGTGTTTCGGGAGCAAATGAGGTGAAGGTCAACTCTTATGCTCTACTGAGAAGGTCTAACTGGTCCCAGCTGGGGAGAAGTCTCAGCGTGAAGATCTGCTTTAGTACAGTAATCCCCCTATGTTGACTCCCGAGTTTCCCATCTGCAGATTAATTGTGCTGTGGCAATAGAAACAACCAAACCGCACCACGTGAGCCAGTCCCAGTGAAGATGCCATGAATGAGTTTGTGCATGCAGTGTGTTCTGTGGCGTTAACAGCTCAGCATGGCTTGCTCTGGGATTTCAGTATCCCAGAGCCAACAGAGCCATCACCTTCTTCCACAGCACCCTCCCTATGTGCATTCAGCACCGCCTGGATGCATACAGTGCTACTCCCACAGGGAGCCTACATACACATAACCAGTCTTCACCTCAGGGAACATTTATTCACCCATAGTTCTGCCCATTTCGGTACTCAGTGTAGGAGCTCTTTCAACACAGAGGGTACATTATCGATCTGAGATATTTTAAGTATTTCTGCTTTTTGCTGCATAACTCTTGTGGGATATGATGAGTTGGCTCTCTAGCAGGCTGAACACATATTTATTTTTTTAATGTAAAACAGCTCCCCTGAGATGTCATATCACCTGACAAATGTCAGTGAATTAATCTACTGAGGAAATGGAGACCCATAAAGTTATGTGACTCGTCTACTGTTGCTCAGGAAACTGCTGAGTTTTCTAGAATAGGACGAGATGCCTCCTAATTTCTACTCTGAAGGTTATATTTGACCTGCTTATATTAAATCTTTCCTCTCTGTCCGGTGACTATCACGTCCTAACCAGCCAGACCACTATTTATTTGTAGTGCTCATTTATCAGTAGCTTCAGAATAAATTAAATATATGGGCTTTAACTTAGGCAGGAACAGCCTTTCCAATCCATAAGCAAGATCAAACATGAGAAATCTGGACCATTGATTTTCTAAAATATGTTCCCTTTGCCCTCCTCCTTTTCAATGAAATGTTCAGCTCTTGTCTGTGAACAGAAAGGACTCTGTATTGGTCATTGAATGCAGTGAGTGTTACCACTGGGTCTGAATGAGACAGACTACTTAAATATATCTGCAGGATAAGTTTTAAGAAAAAGTTCTGCTGAAATGGGCCATTTGTGCTGTATGTAGGCTTGTTTTGCATAGACAGCAAGGCTGCGTTTCATTAAATTATCCATCTTGCCATAGGGCAAAACTGCAGACTGGCTTTTTCTGAGCCACCAGATTTGTCCTCTCTCCCAAGCAAATAGTGCCAGTTTAGAGACACCTGCAACGTGACGCAATGTGTCCTCCAAGTCACAGCTCACAGCCAAGGCCATTGACTTTTGACAGCTTGGCCATCAGTTTCTGATAAGGGGTGTGAAGCACAAGTTAAAAGTATAATTCAAAATTATGTGACAGGGTATTGGGGAACCAAACACAGGTTTGTCTCAGGTTTGTATTGCTTCACCCCTGAACCTTGCTGGAGGCTATTTTAGACACAGGCGAATAACATGGAAGCAAAAGAGCTCAGCTGCTGGTTGAGCTTTACATTGTTCCATGTTCATACCTGCCTCCTAAGCAGGCTGTGATTTTTTTTTTTCTGTTTTCTTCTGGCCAAAAATAATTCTCCGGAGCATTTCGGCACATAATACCAGAGAGCAGCGTGATGTTAAACCTTGTGGCGATGGGCATGTGCAAGCGCGTGCTGCTTTGATTGGATGCCCTGGTCACAGAACGTTGCAGTCCCCAGCGGGATCAGAGTTAATCATAAGCTTGGGTTTCCAAAGTGAATAATCGTATTTAAGATCTCACCACTCACTTTCTGCGGCTGTTCTACACTATTTACTTAATACGTTGTCCTGACCTACATCCCCTCCTGCAGACTCATTCACCGCAGCATTCACAGAGAAAGAGGATTGAATAGCAAATCTCTGCACAATCTCTTTCACGTTTCTGTGTAGTAGAAGTGAAATCACTTTAGCTGCTGGAATATTAGGGACAAGTACCAGCCCAGCTTTATAGGATTCACCTACTTTTAAACCTTGTTAAATTGCTAATGCTGCTTACTTTAGGAAATGAAATGCGTATGATTTGAGGATATGACATACTCTCCTGTGTCAGTCAATAAAAAGCCCTTTAAAGGGAGGACACGTACAGCCTTACGCAGAAGGAGCTGCTGTTCGCATAACGATAATACTTAGCACTACCAGAGCACTTCACATTTCCAAAGAGCTTTAGAAATGTTATGATCAAGGTGGATGACTGGAATAGTAAATTTTCATTCAGTTATTACTGTGAAGCAGCAGTTCATTTAATTATGAAACATTTTAGGCCATATGGACTTGTGAGAACATCTTGAGGAAATTGGCCAAGATTTCTGACTCGTGATGTTTGTCCTAAAATATAACCAGCAGAGAAGTCTCCAGTTTCTTGCATTTTCTCTGCAGGAGGGTTGTAGGGCTGTCAGTGGTGGCAGACCAGGGGTTGAGGGGTGTTTATATCTGTGGATTTGGTACTGTGTGATGAGTGAGAGCCGGAAGGTAACTGAAGCAGTGCAGGCACGGCCATCACATTTGCATGGGGAAGCAGATCTTTGGGGAGATATTTCCAAGTACAGCTTCTTGACCTACAGCTCCAGAGAGGTGAGATAGGCGTGCCTGTGCCTCCTCTTCAAGTCTGCAAAGGTTCAGGCATGATCACTGTCCAGGTCTTGTGTCCCAGCCAGACTGAGGTCATGATCTTTTAGCAATCCAAAATGATTACACGGTCAGCAGACCCTTAGTCAATCAAAGCTCTCAGAAGACCCAGTCTGAACTTCCATACTATATTTTCATTCTCTTTTTAAATTCAGGTGAGTTTCCTTTGCTTAGGACATATGTGTTTTATAACATAGCCTTCAAAGTCTGAGGATTTGCTTCTTCAACTCAAATGCCATTTCTTGCTCCTTTTAAAACCCTTCTCTCAGACCTTTCCTTATATGAACAAAGTACAAAAGCTCCCAGACATGCAGAAACCCTCCATGGTCCCTTTTTGGGTGGCAGCGAGACCACTTGTCAGGGAAAAGACAGAAAAGACCATATGGGTCGGCATGAGAGACAAGACCACCCTGGTTGGGATGGGAATAGGGCACTCAGAGGCTCAGGTTCTCAAGTGGATTTAGTGCCCAACATCCATTTAGAAGTCTTTGTAGAGTTTGTGGTTCAGTGCTGTTACAGGAGGGATGTCACTTGGTGGGAAGTCCCCACTGAGTCCCCTGGCTCTGTGTGGGCACATGTGAAGGAAGGGGACAGTTCCTTCTCTGTTTGTTTGACCACTTGACTGTGGGTCATTTCTAACTGTTGCCATCACATCAGTCACAAAAATGATGTGTCATTAAGGCACAAGGAGGAAAATGCAACTAGTTAAACATCTCAGAAAAACATCTCCAACACAGGAAAGCAAGAAGTTGCAACATGAAAGGGAACTTTAGACACAAAGATCTAACAGCATTAATCCTCTTAACATTATAGAGAAATAAAGATCAAAAAGGGTAATGGATTTGAAATAAGACCTAAAAGACCACATTGGGCTGGAGCTGCAGGGACCGTTGGGGCCATATGTTGAGCAGAAGCAGGATGTTTCTGCTATGTCTACAGCAAGCTCAAAGGAAACTGCCCTCCACCCGGCACGTCTGTCTTTCAACGCGCCCAAATACATCCACACCCATTGGAAAGTTGTGCGTAGAGATTTACTCGAGAGCATGCTGGAAAGAGATGCTGAACTTCTCTTTCCATGGCCAGCATATACAATCCGCCTCAAGGCAAAACATGGACCTGTCTGCCAAGCCCCTGGTGCAGGCAGCATCTACCCTCAGCAGTGCACGGCACTGATTTGCAGGGTCTGTGGTGAGGAGCAGCTGTCTGCTGGGTTGGGTTGGGAAGTCCACCCCCAGCCTTCAAGCCTCGGTGACAGCCCCATGAAACAACACAGCAGTCCAAAGGGTCTGAGGCTTTTTTTTTTTTTTTTTTTCTTTTTTTTCATGGGAAGTAAGGAGCTATTTTTACACCCTAGTAACAGCCTTTGGACTGTCAGTAAAACGTGGGAGGTTTCATAGTAAACGTTTGCCTGACATTTTCTCAGAAACAGCGGGAAATAATCAGCGCATAATTAGAGAGGCTGTGTTGAAAAGACCTGCAAATGTCTATAGATCTATGTAGAGTGCAAAGGGCTTTTTTTTTTCCTAACTGACTTTAGTAAACGTGAAGTTCAACACGTTTTATAGAAATGTAAGATGATTTCACAGAAATTACTCAAAGTATACACCAGCAGAAGAGCCAAGTTGCTGATTCTTGATATTTTTTTCTCTGCCATTCCCTGTAGCAATGACCTCTTCTGGCCTTTTTGAATAAGTGAGAGCACCTTCTGTGGTGTGTCCCGGGAAAAGAGCACCTTTGGTGGTGTATCCCCCATCTCCGGAGGGAATGGTCTGCCTTTGCCTGAGAAACATCTGCGGTTGCAATTCCCTCGGAAGCTGCGAGGTGGGACGGGTAATCTGTATTCAGACAGCTTTTACCCCTTCAAAAATAGTATGTGTCTAATCAGCAGGAAAACCTCTGCAGGAAACCAAACAATCTGCTCTAATCATGAAGGTAAATCTACACACTGAAATGCTCACTGGGCCTCCTATAGACTCAAGTGACTCCTAAGGAGACTGCTCCAGTCTATCAGTTAAATATATATGTAGGGGAACTGTTCTCAGAAAGTCTGATTATGTCATCAGCTGAGTGAAAAGGCTTCTTCAGAGCTGCCCTCATCTGTTGAGTAATTACTGAGTTGGGACGGGGGGCCAAGAGTCTCCTTCCGAGCATACGGAAAGACTAGATGCACATGTGGAGGAGCTAATTTTAAAACTGCAGCATATCCTCCATTTCCCCTCTTCTCCCCCTTTGCAGAATACCAAAGGGGTTAGATCACATCCCAGAGCAATCACTTGCTATGGTTTCTTTCCCCCCCTCTGTTTTTCTTTATCAAACACATTTCTTTCTTTTCCTCTCTTGTGCTCCCAGGCAGAGATCTTATACACCAGGCTGTAGCCTGGAGCAAATATTGTCTAGTCAAGTTAAATAAAAAAAATACCTTTCCTCCAAATGAGGCTTTATAATGGAGATATTCCTGGTCCCTTGTCTGCATCGCTGCTAACGGAGGAAGTGTGTTACCTAGTTTACAGGCAGGTAGAGAAATCACCAAGGGATGATGAGCATAGGGAGATTAGCAGCACAGGCTGGACGCTAAGCAAACAGGTAGGCAGGGTGAGAGAGAGGAGGAAAGAAAACTACACTTTGCAGAATGAATAGCTTTTAACAAGTTTGAAGGAAATATTATTATGATTTTATTACCATATTTTATGATGCCACTCTGAAAACGATGTCCTGAAAAAGCAATTAGGCTGAGAATACGAATTTTGCAGCTGTATTTTCCTGGCCCTCCAAATGCCCTGTCAACGAGCTGATGAGCATCCTTGTGCCATTATCATGATGCACTGCTCGCTTTGTGCCCTCCAGTCCTCAAAGATCAAGTTATGGATGGGGTCAGGGTGGGACAGACCTGCAGAAAATCAACCAGAGATGAATATTCCTGCTCCTTCCCCATTCAGAGAGTTGAATCAGAGAAGACATCGAGGCTTTTGGGAAATGATGGCTTCTCAGCTCTGCTAAACTAGCAGCTTTAGGGGCCCAGTGTGTGCAGGTCCCTTACGATTTCAGCTCCAAGTGGGGTTGTCCTGTCTATCCCTATAAAAAAGCGGTTCCTCAGAAGTGCCTCCATGTAGGCACTCCCCAGCTGACTCCCATCTGCTCCCTCCAAGTCCCGTTGCCTTTTTGTGCACATTCCTCTGAAGGGAGAATGAAATGAATGAAAAATAGCACTCACAGACAGCTGTCTCCAAAGGTTTGCACTGCACTTTTGGTAAAAATACTTCCACCTCAGTTTTCCCATCTGGTTATTAAACTTTAGCATGTAGGTAGGAGCACTCATGGGATTTAGTCGGAAAAGCTGTTCATTTTAACTGCATGGATTTTGTGGTTATTTAACTGATCTGCAAAACGCTTGTGTTGATAATGATGACTGCTCACCAGACCAGTTCCCTCAGCCCACCTTATCATAGGTGTTGACATCATTGAAATCTCCACCCAGGCAAGCTGCCCTTGGGGGGAAACAGGCAGGGAACTGATCTCTTCTCAACACCTATTTTAGAAAGGGATGCCAGAAGTTAATCATTGCATCCATAGACTAAAAAGGGTGGTTTGGCATCCAGCTCAGATGGAGAGAATTGTATTGCATTCTCCTGGGCTTGTTCAGAGGAGACCCACCCTTATGAATGCAAGCTCAGCAAGGGTTAAAAATATGTCCACACCAGCTGAATCAGACTGATTTATAATGGGCATTATTTAATCTGTGCAACTTTCCAAGACATCATCCCTTGGGTAAATAAGGTGTTTTGCAGACTGTTGCATAAGTCTCATATAAAGACTAAGTACCCTTCCGAGTCCGAAACATATAGAGGCTTCACAACAGACAGCTGGGTGGAAAAAAGACTAGGGTGTAAGTGTGCATTGGCTAGTCAATATATGAAACAAAAGGATGAAACATTGCATGTGGCAAAGCTGTCTTCTCAGCTGTTCTTTGGAAGTGTTTGAAAGAGTTAAGCCCAATACTGGAATGTCTTGGGAATGTTGGCAGAGGGAGAGTGAACGGTTTTTTCCTCCCTCTGGATGGAGTCCCAGGACTGAGCTTGCAAAGTGATGACTTTGGATCCGAGTTTGCTTCTTGGTTCTGCAGCGGAGAGCTGGGAAGTGATGCAGTGCAACCAAGAAGCCCTTTGCGAGGGATGTGCAATTCCTTTCCTAAGTCAGGAGAGGTATTTTTACCTCTTCCCTGCTCATCCCTGGGTGCAGCAGAACTCGCTTTGAGAAGATACATGGAGGGAGAAACCACATCCTGAAGGGCGTGTGCGAAGGGAGAAAGACACATCCCCAAACAGTTTATTTTGGCTGCTGTTTTTTGTTGTCGGGTTTGGTTTGGTGGTGGTTTTTGGTTTTTTTTCCCTTTCTTTTTCTTCTCCTCTTTTGATGGAAATTGCAGTGACTTTTTAACCTTGCAGTTCATAAGGCGTCTTGGGATTAGCTGATCGCGGAGTCCGGGGTGTTTCACACGGGGAGCTGGCATGGCTGCTGTGCTCTTTGGCTTTGAGGATCTGCTCTACAGCTGGGACAGCCTGGTGTGGAGCCTGACATCCCGGGCTCTGAGGACTTGCCGCTTTGGAAACCTGAGGGTCCTGCAGCTCATGCTGAAGCCATGGTGCATTTCCAGAGCCGTTTATCAGGTAGGGTTACAAAACACCAGGCCAGACCCTCAAACCCCAGTCTGCAGAGGGGAGAACCCTCGGGGAGTCACACAGGGTCCTGTATTGTTCCTGCCAACCATTACGAGTCCCACCGCAGGCGGGGGAGGTCTGGGAGGAGAAACACAGGTTTTGAGGATGGTGGTGGGGTTTCCCGTGGCTGAACACAGGTCTAAACCCTCCTTCCCACAGAGCAGAGGGGGATAAGGGAATGCAAATTAAGGGTCAGTCTGCTATATCCCCTTTCCTTGAGCTTTATACTCATAAGTACAGCCAGCCTTAGCTGTGCTGCATCCTCGAGCTGTCCCTGCAGCTGCACAAGAGTAATTTATAACTTACCTGGAGGAAAGAACACCTACAGATACATAACCTGTGGAAAATGGGCAAATGTGGTGGTTTTTAAACTGCAGTAGCACTAGCTATCCCTACTTGACTTGTGCAATGCCTTCTGACTGTTTAGTCTTGCAAAGTCGGAATCATCTGATTGTCTAAAACTTTTGTTTTACTTGGTGTGTGTTTTATGTGACACAGACATTTGGGGCTTGGTTGACTGGCTTCTCTGTAAAGGTATGCTGACCGCTTGAAGCTTGAGGTATAACAAAACAGCTCTAACAAACTGTGTGTGTTTCTGAGACTGGCTAAACTGGGTTAAATCTGAACATCACAGCAAAGGCACTAGAACTTGATGCCTCTTTGAATAGGAACTCATTCCAGCCCGTAGGTGAATCCAGGCTGTAATGACGCTGTAAACCAACCAGTATCCAGCTTGTCTGGTTTTTTAATTAGCCTTAGACAACTTAGAATAGACATTTATTCTTCTGCAGGGACGAATCTATTACAATATTTGTCACCTTCACAGGTTTGGCTAATGCAGGATGTTGGATTGACTGATCTGTGTTTGCATTCAGAAAAGGCTTTTTCTGCTACTCCCATTTGCTTGGTATTTTGTTTTTCCTGTGCTTTGGAAGTCTCCGTGTGTGAAGCCAAGTTATACAGAAGAAGCCAGATTAAAAGCCTGTAGAACTCGTGTGTGTTGCTTAGAGGGAGACCAGGGCAAGGTTCTTAGTAATTTCAGCAAACTTTGAACCAGCTTAAAATCATGGTCTGGTTTCTGCAGACTTCAGGAATAGATTTTATGGCCTTCTTTGGAGTTGAGTAGGCACAGGCAGTGTGTTTATTTTAAGTATTTGTTTGTTCGAGAAGATGCCTGCAGCCAATAACACAAACCCGTTACCCGGAAAGAACTCTCATCCCACTGATTGCCCTGGTGGCCCCAGGACACGGCTTTGAAACCCTCATGAGATGTACCATAGTGATGGCTCCAAGTGAACCTGGCTTGTGCTTGGTCTTGTCTGGTGTGAACCTGCAGGTCAGTCTGGGCAGAGGCTGCCTGTGGTGTGGGGTTGCCCCATCCGCTCTCTGCAGCTTGTTTTAGGAGCCGGAACCTGAAGCAAATTAGTGCATGTGGAGTTGGAGAAGGGGAGGGGGGAAAAAGAGCACTGAATGCTGAAGGCCTTTTTTAATATCCACCCATGTTAAACCATCCTCAGAAACTAGGGAGTAACCATTAGGTGCGTCCAGATTCAGACTACAAATAACCTATCCCAGCCTATACACTGTGCATCAGGGGATGCCACTGCCTGTGATAACACCCAAGATCAGTGATACTTTAACAACTTTTCTCTGTTGCAAGCACTGAGCACATGCACAAGTGCACTTTTTCCATTACAACATGGACACATCTTCAGCCATCCACCATAGCATTATACCACGTTCTTGGCATGTTATCCCCCTTTGCTAGAGTCACCAGGGAAATGGTACTGGCAAAGGTGCCTCCTTTCCCATCCAAACAAGCATCAGTGCAGCCTGACAGTCGCAGGGCAGGATGGACTTGAAGAGTTGTCCAATTCTCAGACAGAATCAGTGAACATCTGCAAAAGCTCAGTAAAAACTATGTCACTTTATTTGTCAATGCCCATGAGCTTCCACTTCTTTGGAGAGGACTCAAAATGGTGGGTCAGGTACCAGGAGAGTTGCTGCTGGGTGGAGGTTTCCTTGGGAAAGTCATCTCATAGCTCATCGCCGCGGAGAGTCAGCAGCAGCGGTATAATTAGTGGCCAGCATGAGCTGATAGCTAACTCTACACTTCTGTACGTTAATCCTAACAGCATTTCCTCCAGCAGCCAGCATCCTCCAATCCAAATGTTGACGGGGAATTTTAGTAGAATATTGCTTGGACAGAAAGCCTGACATTTTAATCACTTCCCAGAGACAGAAACTTTTTCCTCTGTTTATTATTTAGATGAACAAATGAGCTCTTGACCACATTAGTTTTTGTTGTAGCTATATATTAATCCCTATTGCTACTGCATCTTGAGAGCAAAGCAGACCAGCTGTAGGACCTCTGCATGCTACCAGAACCGAAAAAGCCTTAAAAAGAAGCATTAGTCAACTTTGTGAAATTAAGCAAAACTTTTTCATATTCCAGAAAGTTTGCTTTATGCTTTTTTTTTTTTCTTTGAGTTAATCACATTCCAGTACATCTGTGCTTCTGGAGCCATTTGTTGGCTCAGCCTTGCTGAGAGTGACTTGGGGGTACCGCAGCAGTGTACCACACAGCCGGGTTCCTGGCTGAGCAGGACCCGCGCTGCTGTGCACACATCGCTGGGCAGAACTCAGGTCCTCCTTTGCACCACCAACCAAGAACATGGCTGCTCAGGTATGAAACCAACTTGGAGAATTTTCTGGTATACTTTTCCTAGACTGTTGTCTCCACCACATAAACCCTGAAAAACATCCATGGGTTTGGTAACTCCCTTCTACCATCCCATCTACAAAATATATAAAAACAAAGCTGATACTGTACAGAGGGTATGGCCCAGATTTACTGCTAATGCAACACAGGATGGGTTCTTGAAAAGAAAGAGCACTCCAGGCATCAGCTTGTTCAGTGTAATTCTCCTTATTTCTGACAAGTGAGAGTTTGTTTTCTTGGCGCTCAGGAAGTCAGTGGCAATGCGTTAGCAGAGGTAGATGGAATTGCAATTTTGGGGTGATGCTGGTTGTGGTGGTCCGGATGGGTTCCTGACCACTTGAGATTTCAGTCTTCAAATCCAAACTGACACAGCAATCGGAAGTTTGGGCTTGTTCAGGTTGTGCTCTGAGCAGTAGTTGTTATGAAATAGATTAAGACAATCAAAATTTTTTTCTTTGTTCTTGGTCTCCAAGCTGGATATGACTTTCAGAGATGCTGAGTAACTCCATTTCTCATTGTCTTGACATGATGCTGTGGTACTCACAACATCCAAGAACTAGAGGTTTTGGGCACCCTGAAGCAAGGTACTATCATCTGTCTCAGACTGCGTTTCTCTTCCTGGCAAGTAAATCCTCCCGCAAGTCTGCTGCAATTCCCAGGGATGCATTTGACTGCACAGGCTGAACAAACCGCTTGCCTTGCTCTGTTTTCAGTGGGCGAATATTCACCAATTGCTATATTTTAATTGTGAACACTTGCTATATTTCATGTTTCGTGATCCACCATGTGGCTTTCTGACTGCATGATCAAACGGATTTGAAAAAGGAGATTAACAAATAATAAACTTCCAATTAAGTCAGTCGGTTGTGCGAGATGCCACAGAGCTGTCGGGTGCATTTTTACGAATGCCTAGAAGATGTCTGACTGCTCTGACCTTCTGAAACATGGCCCCGTGAACTAACCCAGTGCCTGCTTTTGCGGAAATACATTTCAAGAAGTGCTGGGAGAGGGATGGTTTATTATGGGATAGACAGTCAGTTCTGCATTTTAACATCCTGAAGATATTTCACTATTTATTTAATCTCCAAATCCATCAACAAATATTTTAGTTTCCTGGCTATGTCTGTGCAGTGTCAAAGAACATTAGGCAGGCCGGGACTACATCTTCACTAAAAATGTGTTTATGTGTCTGTCTGTTTAAAATCCCACCAACTGCTCCTACCAAGTCGGAGGCAGATTGCTGGACGCAGAGCAGTCTCTCGAGGAGCTGTAATACCAATCACAGACATTTAATTCCTTACACACTGCACACAGTAGTGCCATGTATTTTTTACACACTGCTTCTGATCCTCCAAGTACTTGGAAAGGCGGTTAAGTAACATCATGCCTGTTTTACTGCTGTAGAAACTGAGGCAGAGACGGACAAAGTTACCGACTTCAGGCTATAGACACAAGCGCAGAATTGTCTTCAATACCGCATTGCTCCCTGTATATGCAGTTATAGGTAATGGCATTAAGGAAGGAGGTGGGCTGTAGAATTCAGGGACTGGATGTTAAACCTAAAATGAGGAAGAGAAGAGAGCTTTTGCCGTGCTAGCAGGAGGATAAAGGCCCAAGGAGCAATAGCAGGAACAAATGCAGAAGCCAAGGTCCTGGAATGAGGGAAGGATATTTGGGGGCTCTGGGTACCCTCAGCCCCGGGAGGGAGGTTGCTGCTGCTGTGGAAATCCACAGCTCCTGCAAGGCAGAAGTCACAGATCCCAGCTCGCTAACTGGTTTCCAGCTGTGACAATCACCCATGAATCCTGACCCCTTAGTCCTAAGGATGTTTTTGCAGTACTTTAACTCCCTGCCACCCCTCTTGGGTCAGAGCTGGCAGGTATTGCAGCCCAGATGCTCCTTTTTCATCTACATAAACGCAGAGGTACTCAGCCATGTGAGCCTCCAAACCACGTCCTCCTTGGGCCTGATGTTCAGCTACTTCATTCCCGTTATTTTCCAGATCCTGAAATTTTATTTTCCCTTGGGACAATGCATCTGCTGACAACCGGGTGCTAATGGGTTTTCACCCAGCTGCCATGAGCACTGGGGACTTGGGCTTTGGGGCTTCTCCTCCGTTCACTTGGGGGATTGGTGGCACCCTGCTGGGCATTGCATCAATAAAGGGACAGGCTGTTTTCTACCTCACAACAGGCTCTGAGACATCCCTACAACCCCCGTTCCTTTTGGGAATGCGGTTTTCCCCCTCATAAAGGAGCAATTTGGGAAATCCATTCTCGTTTCAGTATCATTCCTCACCCTGCTTGCCTTGAAGATATCTTCTTATGCCTAAGCACAATTAGGGATTCAGGAATGAAAGCAGCATTTTGCAAGACTGCCCTGCTGCTGTAAAAGGCTGTGCAAATCAATGTTGGGCAAGAGGGAGGAAGGAAAGGGCTGAAATGTTAAACACATCATTTCAGATTGGTAAAACTTCCAGGTTTTGATTTATAGCTTCATCACCAAGTAGATTAATGTGGAATTCAAACACAACCAGCTCTTTGCTTTCCTTTCAGGCCAGATATATTAGCATTTCCCATTAATCTAGTTAGCTCTAGCACGGTGAAGGCTGAGGAAATGAGGATTAGATGTGTGGGAGTGTTGGGTGAGCATGAGAAAAGAGCCAACAAAATTCACTTTAGCTAACTAGCTCAAGTAGAGAGCATGGGACATCATCCAGGTCTCAGGCTGTAGCTGAAGTTGTTTCTGACTCCCTCAAAGTCAGTGAACCCGAATCCTTTCTCTTCTGGTTTTGGACAGAGGCCTTTTCAGTCCGGTTTTTGATTTTCTACTCATAAGCACAACAGTGGACATGGGTACTGGTGCCACCCGTAGAGCTGCGCTTGCAGGGCTCTTTGCTGGTGGCTGCTCTGTTCTTGAGGCACCGTGATGCTCTGGGGCAGCTGGCTTTCAGGAGGCTTTGTGACCCCCTAAAGCCATCCCATGAGGTATTGTAAATGAATCTGGCCCCTCCCAGCTTTCAGCTTGCCTAATTTACACTTTTAGTGGGAGGTAACCGTGACTTTTTTCCCCAGCACTCTTTGCTGAGCTAGTCTGCAGGCTCTGGAGCTGCCCTGGAGACTTCTCAAACTTTATTGCTACATATTTAAGCATTTATGAGACTTGAATTGCTTCCCTTAAAGAAAAAAAACAACAAAACACCAACCCAAAAAACAACCACAGCAACTGACATGAATCACACAAAAAAAAAAGAGGAAAAGAACCCTCCGCCCCAAAGCCCCAGAGCTGCAGAAAGGGCTAATGAGCCTCACATGTTTCCAAAAACCGCTTGGGAGATTTTGGCTTGCAGAGTTTCTCACCCCATCTTTGTTACAGGCAGAAGCAAAGAGGGTTAGACAGGCAGGGGAGGGGAGAGAAAATGCAAACATTAAAAATTCATCTTTGCCAGAAAACATATCCAAACAGACAGAGAAAGAAAAAGAAAAAAATCAGCCTGTGGAGGAACCCCAAACCGTTTCTACTCAAGGCACCTATGGAGAAAGCACAAGAGTTTTTGAACAAATTCCCATCCCCAGGTATTTTTACGACACATTGTAAAATTGCCCTCAGCATTTAATACAGGCTTTCTCTGCCTTTCTAGAGCTGGCAAAGGCCAGGGCAGTCTGGTAGGATCCATGCCGCTGCCACCAGTCCCACTGTAGCCCCGTGGAGCATTGGTGTCGGTGGAGAGGAGGTCAAAATGTTACTGATGCAAAATATCCAGCTAGATATGAGTGCTTATCCAAATGCATTCCAAATCAGCCTGCCCAGGGCTGGTCTCCATCCCACACTGTGTCAGGTGAGAGGGCAGTAACAATCTGGTCCAGGTAAAGCTAGAGGGCTACTTGGGATGTCCTGCCCATGTCCAAGGGTTCAAGGAAAAATGTCATGGTGGAGCTCACCAGAGGAGCACAAAGGGCTTACACGCCTGGGAAGTTTGAGGCTATAACCCTTTTGCCTCCTTGACAAACACCTTGGCAGCTTGTGGGGTCTCATCTGTCCTTCCAATGCCCCAAGGCAGCTGTGGGTCAAGACAAGAGGCATGGGTTTCCTGGAGGGCAGGGACAGGCACCAGAGGTTTTCTGGGCAACAGCTGAACCTGAACCATTAAATCACCTTGGGGGTTGCTGTGCCGCTGATCACAAAAGCTAATGTGGAGCCGCACCAGGCTGGGGCTTGTGCTCACCAATTATTTGCAAACACAACATTGCAGTGCCTTCCATGGGCTGTAGCAAATTGTCCAGTTCTGCTAGAAAGTGAGGTAGACTTTAAACCCACATTGACCCTCCTATCTGTCTTCACATGAACTTTTAGGGTTGGTAGGAGGAGATTGAGGGGTCAAGTCTCATGACTTAGCTTTCTTTCATTCAAGAAATACAGCAGCCTCTTAAAAGGGGAGACATTACTTGGCATTGTTGTACTCCTGTGTGTTTTTTTCCAACCTGCCTCCTTGTGAGAAACATTCAATCTCTAGTAGCAGTCTGTTCATGAGAGAGGAGTCTGGCTGCCCCTGTTAGAACATGGGCAAAGTCTTTCACGGTGTTAATTCTAGCCCACTAATAAATGGATTAGGCTTGCCAATGCCGTTTATATAGGCCACGGGCCAAGGAGCAAACACAAGCAATGCTGAATTATTTCTAGCCTGGGATAGATTTGAAGCTGTCCCAAAACTGAGGTCTCTTGAAGTCCACCACCAGTGACTTGGGCGTTCCTGCCCTGTCTTTGCTTTTGGCTGCATGGGATGAAAACTGTGCTCTCCAGAAGGAATACGAACCATCTCAACTGAGGCAATCCCTAGCAGCTCACCCTGCTTATGACAGAAATGCACCTACCAGCAAGGCAAGGGAAGCAGTGTTTCATCCCCTGGGTTTGCAGAAGCTAGGTCTGACCTGCTTTTTCCTAGGCTTAGCTATTTTCTGCTCAGTGTCTTGAAACATGAGATGAGATGCATCTCATGTTCCTTTAGTTACAAAAATTTAGACACTTCATCTATGCTGTTTCCTTCCAAGATGGGGGTGTTGGTACAAGTCACTCTCTGGAGATACCTGCCCCTTTGTGCTGAAACCAGAAAGAGCTAAGATCACTAAACCCAACTAGATGCCAAAGTATTTAACACTCACAGTCTTGTGAGGTAGAGCCCAGTTACATTGTTCTGATTAAATATCTGTCATCCAAGGACCAGGTTCTAAAGTGGAAAATGCTGGAAGCCCCCAGGAAGGTAGGCAGCCATCAGGACAGAGTGCCCAGCAACCTTGCAGCTCAAGTCATCCAGTTTCAGCTGTTGCAGTTGATACAACATGCTCTGTAATGGGACAGGCCCTCAGGAACCTGCTTTTGGTAAATATCTTGGCCTTCACCCAGAGAGACATTTGTGAACAATTCAATCCTCTAAAGTAGTTGAAACCAGCGGGGAGTTTTGCCTGAAGAATTTTTGTTCAATTCAACCCCTTCTCCCTCAAAGGGAAATCCATCCTGAATATATGGCTCAGAGTAGCCCCAGAACAGGTCCACTCGCATCAGGCTTCCGGGTGTTTCTTCTCTTGCATAAAATAAGATGATCATGGGGAAAAAACCTGTTTTTTTCCTTCTCTATTTGCAACATGCCTTTGTTGCTCCACCACAGACTGTGCAATGGATGCCATTTCTTTCTGATGTTCTCCTGGAGCAAAGGTGGAGCTGACTAGTGCCATTGGTGCGATCCTGCCCTGTGTTGGCAGCTGCATCCAAGATGCTGCCATGAATCATCCACACTCTTGCAAAAACTCTCTTCACATCCAACTGCCAGCATCCAATTGTTTAGAGAAAAACAGTCGCTCTTGGGCAATGGAGCTTTGGGGGAAAACAAGCCCAAATTATGCACTTGAAAGATGACTCTCATGTGATAGCAAAAAAGTACTGAACAAAGCTTTTAATGCCCTTGCGGTTGCGGTACCAGAAGGCACTGAAGTCAGGGAATGTCCTGGCTCTCTTTCCTCCCCTCTGTCCCTCCCAGGTTGGATTGAGGAGGATATTAACTCCACGCACATTTGACACTGGCAAGTGGCTGTAGCAAGTCTTTTACCAACACTTGCACATTCATTACATTTGAAGTTTAAATATAAAGAGCCATTTTTAGTGCCCACTCATTTTGATTCATCTGTGACACTCTTAATTTAAATCTCCTATGCACTGCACATGTTCATGTGGGCTCACGGAGGGTTGTTTTCCTAAATTGGAAGTTGATGGGGACAAATTGGAGGGAAATTGTCATGGGATTTCAAACCCTGCCTTTTTTCCTTCTTCTCCTTTCAGTTTGGGAGGCATTTTTTTTAACCACGTGAGTCCAACAGGGACTCCAAAGCAGCTGACAAAGCATAGTTTTGAGCTGGTCCTATCCCCTGCTCCTGGAGAAGAGCTCCGCATGACAGCCAGCGCTAAGTCTCAAATACAAAAAGTTTTCCAAGGTCAAATTCCTCCACGCTGTGAACTTCCATCTGGCACCCCAATGGGGATTAGCGTCTGTCCGGCACCTGGCAGGACTCACCCCATGTCTGCAGCATTGCATAACTTGCAAACCCCGTTGCGTGCAATTGCTCGCTAACTTCAGCGGTCACTGCGCTGCTGGAGCTGCTGGCCGCTGGGACTCAAGGGGGTCTCATAAAGCTCCAGGGGGTCAGGAATGTGGGGTTTACAGTCGTTGCAAACCCGTTTTGCTCCACTTCCATGGGGCCCAATCTCAACCCCTGTGTGCTTAGGGGCTTAATGCATTTGTGTGGTCACTTCCATGCTGGTAAAGACGCAGTTCGTGATGAAGAGAGACCTGTTTGAGGGAATTTTTATGTTACTGTAAGTTGCTGTACTTGGGTTGACCTCTGCTTTTTCTTTTTTTTTAATGTTTTTTTTTAATACTCTTTAGAGCCCCACAGCCACAGGAGCCTAGAGTCAGGCGGGTCCTCATGTACGTAGCCACAGCTGAGACAACAACTTTGAGTATCGGCAGGGCTAGCGGCTGAGCTGGGCTTTGCAAAACCTCAGGTGATCAATCAGGGGGTTTGCAAAACCAGACTGCAAATGAGGAACAGTTTGCGCCAGACAAATTATATCAGAACAGCCATCGGGATGAGGAGGTAGGGAAGAAGGAAGGGGAATAAGCAGCACAGGGGTTGGATAATTTCTAATTAAAGTCAGAACAGAGCCACTGTTCATATTAGAAAAGAGAGGTTCTGGGACGTTCTCTGCGTTGCATATTCTCAGGCATTCATGATCTGAATGTCTCTGCCACCATTATATCATATCACAAACATTCCCGTAATTTTTCAGTCATAACCTCCTACAAAGGGATTCTTTCATTCAAGCCATTTTCACAGAAATCTTTTCCCCTTGGATCCCGGTCCTGTAATACACTCAGACCAGGAATCTGGAAGCATGACTTTTTTTTTTTCTTTGTTTTTTCTAAACGCCAGATGTTACTTTGCAGACAATACGTTTCAATAAAGGACTGTGTCCCATGTTCAACCTCTTTCCTCTTTGTCCCAAGATAATCAGCTCTTAACAGCTCTTCTTCCTCTTATGGTAAAAGCAGAAATGTAAATATTCAGGGCGTCCTAAGTGTCAGGGGCCAGCCGAGTCCTGCTCACCCAGACGAAGGGTCCCCAGCACGGGGCTGCCTTAAACATTTGGCTCAGCTGACAGACAGTATTTGTAATGTAAACTCCCCTTGTCGTTTCCTAACTCCTGGCTCCAGTTTTAGAAAATCTAACATTTCTGGGGGTTGTATTTTCCCACCACTCAGTTGAGAGCCTAAATTTTTCCTCCCAGAAAATACACTTGTGTGTCAAAGGCCAATGACCTAAAAAATATCAGTAGTTTCGCAGCCTAAATATAGCGCAGGACTGAAATCCTGAATTCCTGCGAAGGAGCCAGTGTAAACAGCCATCGTCTGCACGACCGGGGGGGTGGGCTGCTTTTTCTTTACATTATCACACACTGCAGCGCCTGAATGTCCCGGCACGGGTGAGGAGCCCTTTGTGCAGGGACCGTCTGTGGGCTTTGTTATCCAGCTTCGGCAAAGGGCACACAGTTTCAGAGTCACCCCAACCTGAAGATGCTGTCCTGCCACTGGCTTACACCCACTTGTCCTAAGGGGTTACTTGTGCGTTCTTGACGTGGAAAGCCCCAGGTTCAAGCGCTGCCGTTGACTTTGCCAAGGAGTCGCGTCGCAGCGATAAGCCGTGAGGACAATCCCCCTTGTGAGCGCCAAACCAGCCAGAAGTGATTAAGCCATCTTCCTTGGGTGGTGGTGATAAATGCTGGCTCCAAGGACAAGTAATCCACCCATGTCCTCTGAGTGAGAGACTGTGATTCCCAGCCATGCTGCTTCATAAATAATCACATATTTATCTGTGGATGCTTTAACAAGCACAAACTCATTCCTGTGATTCATCTCATCTTACAGTTCATATGTAAAGCAGATCAGAAGTCTCTCCTGCCAATACTGATGATAGCTGGGGGTGACCAGGAAAGATGGACCCATCTGCACTGCAAAGATCTAGGATTGCAGGTCTGGACCATCTCATACCCACTCCACCTTCAGCCTGGGCCAGCATCTATCTTTTATTAACACACATGGGTGATGTCTTAACCATTACCTGTGGATGTGGAAGGCATGATAGCCATTAGAGCTTCCTCTCCTTCTCACATCAGACTTGGGACAGTTGGAAGTAAATTAAACTTGGCCAGGAAAATGCAGCAGGGAATATGGGATGCATGGTGTCAAAACGGTTTGTGAATGCTCAAGGTGGGCAGAACTAATTTTTGTCGGAGCTGATAACCGTTGGTTTACCTCACCCTTTTTCTTTTCACTAACCAGACTCTCAGTGGATCTCATTATTCTGGATTCAAGAGCCTCCCTCTTCTCTAACAGGGCTCCAGACACCTTGCAAGTCTGCAGAGATTAATTGCTATTTATATAGGCCAGCCATAAGATTTCTCAGTGAGGTGTTTGCTCCCATGTCTCATAAGTTTGTTGTGTTTTAGGGATGAGTGTATCTGGATGGCCTCTTGGGATTTTCTCCAAAGATTTTTTCAAAGGAAAGGTCTTCTCCAAAGCTTTCTGTTCACATGCATCTTTTCCTAGGACATACTGTGCCTCTTTCATTCTTAGCCACTATTTGCCCATGTCATGTAAAGAGAGCGCCTAGTGCAACCAGGCTCCTGCCTGAGCAGCTGGTATGCGAACTGGGCAGGGTGATAGACCCAAAGTGGTGACCTGACTGTGGCCTTGAAGAGCTGTACTGCCCTTGAAATACCGTGTATCTGCCCTCTTACAAATTCAGGCAGATCTGCATCCTTCCCATCTGCTGTTTCTCCCCTTGCTTTTCAGTATTTTTTGCTGTGGCTGTTCTTGCCAGGAGTTGCACCCCCATTTCCACCCTATGTCCTGCTCATAAGGAAATCATAGCACTTGCAGATGACACTGCTTCTAGCTCCTCTGAAGCAAAACCCTAATGCCATTTAGGATGCCAAGCGCTGCTTCACATGCCCACGGTGCACCCCAGGAGTGAGTGCAGCTGAGTGATTGAGCATTGTACTGCAGCAGCTGTGGAGCACAGGACCAGTTATTTGAAGACGACTCCTATCCTAGTCATCACTGACCTAATTTTGATCACCCATCACTATGCTCTTCCTTTTTATGTCAAACTACCCAGAAGGTCTTCATGCAAAATGAAACACACTCAGAAAAAAACTACTCTGAAAGGATTTTGCTGGGCCATTTGGCAGTTTGAGAAATCTGCAGAATCACTAATGGTTTGACAGTTTTGTAGCTATGAAAATAAAGTGACTTTTAAATTAATACCATTACAGCAGTGTGAAATCTGGAGACAGACTGGGACAAAGCTGGATCTCAAATCAGCAGTTGTTCTGATGCTGTTTTGGACTGGAGGAGGGCTTTGGAGGGTAGTTGAATGCTGGGAAGTGCTGGATAAGCTGCTTCATTTTGGAGGGAAGAGGGAAAAGACAGAAATTAGCAATGTTAATTTAATAGGTGAAATTTGCCTTGGGTCCGTTGTCCTGGCCTGAGACAAGGACACTGGGCTCTGCACCCAGCTTTGCCAAGGCAACTGTAGAAACTTGGGATCATGCATGGCCTTTGCCTCCTGTGTGTTGGTGTTTCCTCCTCCCTCCTGTTCAGACCTGCTTTGGGATGTTCCGAGCTTATAGCAGGGCACTTCACAAGAGACTTCAGCCAGGCTACAAAAGC
The DNA here is from genome assembly GCA_013400195.1 of Aramus guarauna. Lineage (NCBI taxonomy): Eukaryota > Metazoa > Chordata > Aves > Gruiformes > Aramidae > Aramus > Aramus guarauna. The sequence goes on from VXBL01008794.1 coordinate 215,189, forward strand.
TGCAATATGCATAATAAACAGATACCTTAAGGGGAGACACCACAGTTGTTCATATGCATTCACACAGGCAATAGTCTGCATCATGGGCTCTCGTCTTACAAATGCAAGGGATGGCTTCCACACCATGGGCCCGCAGAAGTGAAATTCGCTGTACAGGGTCGAGACCACACATCAGGAGGCAGAGCTGGATTAACAAACTTTTTCTCTGCACAAAACATGTACAGCAGGACCTGGTGTGGAAGCAAGAGTCGGTGGGCACTGCTGCCCCTGGGCTGCTCAGGCTTTCTTGCACAAGCAAGCAATACATCCCTTTCCAAGTGCTTTTCAATCCCTTGAACTTGGATTTTTGCCAGAGAGCTGAAGGAGTGCAGTGAAAATCCAACAAACCTCTCCATTGTCCTTTCTCAGGCAGTGGTAGGACTGATAAAGATCTTTCAAAGAGCAAAGTGTTTCATTACAAAAAGAATCAAAGATGTTTTTTCTTTCCCTGTTTTTATAGAATCGTCCCTGGTTTGTTTGGGTTTCCCTTCCCTTTCATGAGCCTGAGCATCTGGAGTTGTAAGGTGTCATAAGCCATCACCAAATGGCTCAGCGAGGCAGCATTAAACACGTGCTGTTTGACAGCAGAAACCCGAATCGGGCGCCAGCAGCAAACATTAGCTGAGTCAGAAGTCTTTAATTGCCTTCAGCAATAAAAGTGTGTGGAGTCAGGACTATACCAGGGGACCCAAACAACAGGTTCCCTCTCTCAAAGCACAATATTTACCAGCAAAACATCCAACGCAGGGTTGGACAAACACAGGAGCGAGGAATTAGGAGAAGGCACGAAGTTGTGACGCACAGTACCACCTAGTGACAGAGCCTGGCTACATAAGAAGGTCAACCCCATGTCTGCAAAATTCAGGGTCTGTTTCCCCATCCAATCTTTAATCCTATTTCCCGGCAGCGCCACGTGAACTACCGTCTCCCACGGGTGAAGGGAGAGCACCGTTCAAGCACCCCTGATTTTTTTTTTCCTCCTTTTCATGGTATCCTTTTTGCAAAGCAGACTCGGGTTGCAACAGACAGGGCTTCTTGTGTCCAGCAAGAGGCAGCCAGTGGATGCCGTTTTGTTTGCTACGTGGGGTGTGCAGGTTGGGCTCTGTGCACATCGCCCGCTGAATCACCCACGAGGAATTCCTCAGTGCATTGTGCAAACGAGGAAAGGAAAAATGCAAGGTCCAGTGAGTAACGCAGCCTTTCAGGGCATCTGAAATGAAAAGAAATGCCACGGACTTGTTCCATTTGTAGCAACAATGTGAAAGAGCAGTGTGACGGGCTCTGCTCAAGAGAAGGCTTGTAACCTTTTCCATTAATTTCTTTTCAAAGAATTGCTTATTGACGGCTAAGCTGCTTTTTATAAGCCTTAGAGGCTGAGTGTGTCTTTGTCCTTTTTATTATTGTTGCTGCTACTCTGCCTTGCTCTCTCTTTTAAGAGAAAGCAGTTACTGCACATGGGTGCTGTTTTTCTGTCTGTGGCTATCTGAGACAAGCCCAGCATCGAGATGGGAATTTTGTCATCTTTTGGCAACGGTGAGATTGCATAGAGCAAAGTGAATTAGAAGAAATCCAGATCTATAGAGTTGCCCCATACTCCAGCCCACAGATTTGCCCACAATCCAAGCAGCTGGGGTTAAAAAGATTTGATTTCTTCTCCTCATTAAGGTCCCTTTACACATATTCTCGAGCAGGAGCTAAAAGGCTCCGCTCAGTCTCCGTGTGTGGGTGAGTGAGCAGAGGCGACTCGGTGCCTGGGTACCGTTCTGCAGCTCGTGGGAGGCAGCAAAAGAGCACTGCACCTCCCTGCGAGACCCCACGCACATTTAAGGCTTCTGCAGGCAATGTTTGTATGAGTTACAGTTGGGCTGGAAGGGGTTGGGGCCACCACATCGCTCAGTGCTTTGTGTGAGCAGACAGGAGGGGATGTATGCATAAGGTTAGGGTTAGGGTTGAGGTTGAGGTTACGGCTACAGTTACGGTTATGGTTGGGTTAGCCTTTTCTTCCTCTTACGCAGGAAAGGGTTCCCCAGGGAAAGGATATTCAGACCCTCTCCTGGACCTCGGCTAGAAGCTGCACGAGTTGATAGCCAGTCCCTTACCTCTACACCAGGCAAGCTGAGATGGTTCTCGGAGGGTTTAAATCGATATACCTTCCCTGACTTCAGTGGAGGTCTTCCTCTAAAGACTGGCTGGGAACCCAAACCCCAAGGCTGCGCTTCCCTCAGTCACTAAAATTTAATAAATTCACCTGAGTGCAAAGAAGTAGCATATTTCTTGGGGCCACCAGCATGATTCTGTCCTCAAAAGGCAATGCATGGCCATCGCCCAACAAGAGCACCTGCTCACTGCCAGCCAAGGCATGAGGCCATCCCATGCACACAGCCATCCCATGGTAAATACGGCATTTCCAGCAGGATTTCTTCCTAGACTTATCCTCCTTGAGCTTATTGCTTTTTTTCTTTCCCACAATCCACCGTGCTGTGTCCAGCTTGAGCACGGCAGCCCCGGAGAAGCTCCCACAGCTGGGTAAACACGCCTGAGTGAATAGGGCCCTTCACAATGGAGTCACCAGGAAATCCAAACACTGCAAAGGGCAGCAATTCAGCGGGGACGTAATCATGTCATTATGAGACATGCTCCTCCCAAGCACCGGGAAAACACAGCCTGAACACTGCCTAGCAGAGTTGCTCCTCAGACAATAGGTTTTCCATCCCACAAGTCTCCTTTCTCTCGTCTTCTTTCAGCCATTCATGCTGGTGAGGAGGAAGATGAGTTTCTACAGAGAGATATTAGGATCTTCCCTCCCACCCAGGATGTTTCAGCTACAACAGGCTGCACCAGCCCCGTTCTCCTTGCAGGTGTCAAGTAAATCTGGGGAAAGGATGGAGGGAAGATAAATGGAGAAATATTAACAGGCTAAATTCTGTCCGTGGTTATGCAGGCGTAAATGAGAATTATGGCAGTGAGTTTACTGCTGACTTACACTAGACTGAGGGAGAGCTGGGTGAGGTCAGCTGCTTCCACAGGCGTAGGGTGATATGGGCTCTTACGCACCAGGGTGAGGAGCAAAGGCAGAGGAGTCTCCATCCCCTTAGTTTCCCTGGCATGTTGCAATGACTGTTGGAAATACAACGTCATTTACTTCATTTGCACATTTGTCTAGTTGCGTTTCCCACTGTGGTCTCTTCTGGCTCTTGGATTTGTTGCTTGGACCCATGCAAGCTCCCTTTTCCCTGGATCTACTAATCTTACATGTTTTCCTGAAATGCAATGGTTAGCATGCAACTCAGATTAATCTCTGTTTGTTGCTGCAAGGCAAACTTTTCCTTGCTGTAAATTGCAAATTTTACCAGGATCTGACCTTGAACACAGAAGCCAATATAATATATGCTGATATGGGCAAATTGGCTGTGAGTCTCAGGTGAGCATATACCAAGCCAAATCCTGAACTCAAGAATTAGGCAGCTTTATACTAACGGAGGAGCTGGCTCACTGCGTTATTGGCATACATGAAAATTAATCATATCCTGCAACAATGTTCACAGGACGTGTTTGATTTATTACTAATCCTGTACACTCTTGCAGCTGCTGATCTGCTGCCAGAGGGTATCATAATGATGCAGCTGGCACCCCTGTTGCAATGGCCATCGACATAGCCGACGGCACGCATTGGATCGGCTGTCCTCAACAATACTATTGCATTTGCTACCTGAGCTGAAAAAACCAAGCCCTGTAGCTGTGGTTTTAAGTTTGTCTCCTATATAGAGAATAAGAATATATTATTCTTATATATTCTTATAGAAGAACAAGAATGTATAATGCACACACATCAAGGGAGCATGTATAAAATCTAAAATATTTCAAAATATTCAAACCTGCAAAACAAAACTGCTATTGGCTCAGATTACGGGAGTTTCTATCACCCAGCTCCCCCCTGCTAGCAGTGGCAGTGTGTGGGGAAGCTGTGTATTGCCCTCAGGGAAAGGCACAGCTACTGCAGTGCTGCCATCCCAAAACACAGCTGACCCTCTCGAGGTTAGGCCACAGAAAGAGGTGGAAAGAAATTAAATTCTCATTCTCAGAGGGTTTCTTACCTTGTTTTTATCCTGGACCCTGCCTGCTATAAGGCATTTTGGATTTTAGAATTCAGCACCAAATGTTTGGAACAATTGAAACACATTGCCTTAACTGTGACAGTATTTATATTACGTATTTCTCTTAAGCTTTAAAAAAAATGGCTAATTAAAGATTTTTTAATTTATTTTTTAGGGAAAGTTAAACTAGATATTATCAGGAATATTCCCACCTTTTCACCACCAAATATGACTTTTAGCAAAATGTGTGTTTGCAGGGCATTTTGGCATGAGTGCTTTCTCCGCCAAAATGTTACCGTTTCATCAACATTTTTCCAGCTTACCAAAACAACAACTTTGCCGAGGGGCCGACCATGCAGACATCATTAGACGTTTCTGCTGACCAGGATGGGGCTGGTTCTATCCCTATACCAACAGGTTCATTAGAGTTACACGTGGCAAAAGGAGATTAGAATTGTGCAGTTCAGCTCGTTCTCCATGGAAGAACCTGCTTTGTGCAGACCACAGTCATCTCATTTTCTGAGCAAGAGTGATATACTTCCAAAGCTGAAGGTGAAATGTGAGGTGAAAATAGCAGCTCAAGAGGGTCCCATTGACCTCAAGGCTGGGTCAGAAGACTTCACCCTGCTAGGTTGTATAGTTGTGTCATGAGTTGGGCCTTGCTTTAGTTCCCTCAAAATCAGGGATTTAGTGGTAGGGCTGGTTTAAATGCACACACACACAGACACCCCCCATAGCCTTGAACATCAAGATATAAGCCTTTACCTGTGTTTTTAACACTGAGATAGCATTTTTGCTTGACCTCCCCATCTCCTCCTGCCCTGGCCAATAAAGTGGGGGAAAGGTGGTGCACAGCAGAAGACCCCTGCATCACCCAGGGACCCTTCCCCAGGCCAGGGTCCTCCTCGGGCACAGGCAGGATGTCTGCGACCCAATGCGGGTGACCCTGGGGCAGAGAGCCCCGTCAGACGTCGCCCAGCCTGGCTGCCAATTATCCCGCAAGGAAAGGGAACTGGCTGTGCAAATCGTGAAATATCAGGGCTGTCAGCATCAGAGGGAAATCGCACTGGGGATGACAGGCATGACCTGATTTTCCTGCTCTGTTTATTTATGTGGTGACTGTCGTGGTTTAGTCCCAGCCCTCAACCAAGTACAAGGCGGCCACTCACTCACTGCTTCCCCATCGGTGGGGAGAAAAAGGTAGAACTCGTGGATTGGGATAAGGACAGTTATAACAACAACACTACTAATAAAAGGATGTACAGAGCAGGTGATACACAATGCAATTTGCTCACCACCCAGAACCTGATGCCCAGCCCAGCCCCAAGCAGCAATCCCTCCTCCTTGGCCAGCTCCACCCTCTTATATACTGAGCACAATGTCATGTGGTATTGAATATCCATTTGGGTCAGGTGTCCTGGCTGTGCCCCTCCCAGCTTCTCGGGAAAATTAACTCTGTCTATCTCAGCCAAAAAAACAGGACAGTGATATGCTGTCATTCAGTGAATAATCCATAGTTTTCCTCTTGGGGGTTTCTCCCTTGCTACTGAGGATAACCAAGGGGGGATGGGGCTGGACACCCCGCTCCTTGACTCTGGCAGGACTTCAGTGATGTCCCTGTTATACTGGGGGAACAAAATGAAAAGAGTCCTGCACACGGTTCCCAAAATTGTGGGAGAAGACTAAGGGTTTCCCATGCATCTCAGGGGAGAGCAACGAAGGTGATGGGACTAGAGGAATCCCATCCCACTCTCCTGCTCTGTTGTCACTTGAACTTCCAGCAGAGCAGCTACTGCATCCCATTCATCCCTGCATGGCCGGCAGTGCAAGCTCCACATGGTGCTCACCATGAAGGACTTCTCTCACATCGCCCACCACCTGCTTTTCACTACTCACCTCCATTTAATGATGTAGAGGACAGGGAAGGAGCAGTCCTCACAACTTCAAATGCCCCAAACACACTCTGTTGCAGCTGATTGCAATTCCAGTTTTCTTGGATGCAAAAGGTCTGGTTAAACTGCGATGGTTCAGGATTGCCTTCAAAATTGCTTCAGCACAGTCATCCACTAGCCCTGGTTCTTGCTGAAGTATATCCATCATTAAAGCCACATCTGTACATTAAATTTGTACATATGCATGAGAAGGAGTCCATAAAACAAGCAAACAGCCAGCCTTCTTGCAGCAAATTTTGATTTTATTCTGTGCACATGTTCAAGAGGAGAAGGTGGCTTCTGGGTTGGGACATTTCTTGTTGTGTCAAGAATGGAGATACCAGTCCGAGTGGAAAAAAAGCCAATTCAAACTCTTCAAAAAAGCAGTCAGTCTCTCAGCAGATGGGCTTCATAATTTACTAGCACATCAGCCCTGAATGAGTTACTGCAAGCAAGGTCACTGCAAACCTGAGTCTCGATTTGGGCTGACCCAAGACCTGCCCTCTGTGCACCTGATGGTGTGTGACAATCGGCCACAAGTTCTCTCGGCAGAGCACCAGGGCAGCATTTTGCATGAGATGTGGCAGAGTGTTTAAACATGGGGACATTCAGGCCTTCCTTAACTGATTTCCCAACCAAAACCTACCAAGTTCAGCAGGAGTCTTGCCCCTTCTTGTCCCTCTAGCTGTCTGTGGATAATTATAAATCATATTTATAGAATTATAATGATAAGCCAATCACTAGAACAAGGCATCTTTTCAAAATCACATAATAGAAAGATAAGTTCAAACATTCTCTAAAACTCATGCTTTTGCAAAGTGATTTTGACAGCCTGTCCTCAGCTGACAGCACCTTGTGTCTGTGACACCGAGAACTGCAACCTCAGTACAGGTCACTACCTACACAATGGTTGTGTTTTGATTTTACTCTATTGCATATCTTACAGTGGGGTCCAGCAAGGTGCAAAGGCACCAGACACGGATCCCATCCTGTGTGACTGCGTAGCTGAGCCTGCTCTGAGCATTTTGCAGGTGCGGGATGATGGAAGGCACAAAAGTCCTGTGCATTTCTGAGGCAGGCGAGCCTGGGTTCCTTGTGCTCGCTCAGAGCAGCCACCTCTATAAAAGCTCCTGACAGGCAGGCAATGAGCTGGGCAATGCCGGCATTCCCATCAAACTCTTGTTTTCCTCAGCACGCATGCCTCAAGTATTCTGCTTTTTTCGTATTTGCACATGAAGTTGGGCGATCCTTCAAGTGGAGGCAACATCCTGAAGCTGACTTTGTTCCTAAAATGTGTGTTTGAGTAACCAGTTGCTCCTCTTTGCTCTCCTGAAGCCTGTCCTGTCAGGGCTGGAGAGGCAGCTTGCATGTGGCCAGGGACGTGGTGTGTGGGGACAGCCACAGCCACCGAGTGGCCTGGCCACCAGCTGGGTGCTCCATGGGGACCTGAGGTGGCCCCATTCCTCCTGTGCTCTGCTGTGCTTGTCAGGGAGGGCACTGCTGAGTACATCTCCTCACCTTGCCCAGATCCCTCCCTGGCCACCTCTTCCTTGTACTGGGGATTTTTTGCAGCCAGGGTGGATGAGCAGAGGGGAGTAGGAGAAACCCTGGTCGTCAGGACCCCTGGCTGTGCCCACACCTTCACAGGGCTGTGCCTGTGGCTCCTGTAGCTTCATCAGCCACTGTAGCACAGGAGCAAACATGCCCTTTCACAAGAATCTTCCATGCTCACACAGCATCCAAAATGCAGGGTCAGCTCCTCCAGCCTGGCCAATGCTGGATGCAAAGCAGTCTCAAGTGCTTTTTGGAGTCATTTGAGGCATAGCCCTCCTAGGAGATATCATCCCTCCACGAAATCTCAGGTGGCTTCAGGTACCAGTGCTTCCCACAGCCATCAGCTCAGGGAAGAGCAAGAGCATCGTGGTTGCTCAAAAGAGGCAAAGCCCAGGGAAAGTCAGATTACATTTACGCCTCCAGAGTAAGCTGGCATCCTTAAACACATCTTAGAGATGCTGTAGCCATCGTTCTGGTCCTTAAGCTGCTGCCAGTAAAGCCAGGTCATTGTGTTGAAGAAGGGACCAGCAGGGTACAAGCCACCTTCTCCCATCCCATTACCTGAGCTGCCAGTGAGGCACAAGGAGCAGCGCTGGAGAAACAGCCCCGTCTGCGTGAGCACCCATCCACAGAGGGCTGGGTTTGTGAGATTTATGTCGCTTTAGGCTCTGCTGGCTTCAGATGAAGAAGGGGGTTTGGGTATCCCGGCTCACCGGTGCTGTTCTGTAATTAAATCCAAATGCCGCTTTTCACTCGGAGGCAAACAGAGGCCACTGCAGATTGCACTGGGGGTTAGCCACGACCTTCAGAAAACTATGGAAAAATACACTGCGTTTGCTGTCCTTTGTCAAGACGCTAAATAACAGCCCTGCCAAAGTTGGTAAATATTCCGTCAAAGGCACAGAAGGCCACAAAGAGCGTGTTTTAACAGACGCTAGTACCAAATTTGCATCTGGCAAAGGTCCTGCTCTGCACCAAGAGCCACGGGAGCTTTCAGATTTAGCATTACGCCTTGAATGCATTTTTCACCTGACCTCCTCATTTCTAGGGATGCCATTATCAACAGAGGACTCAGTTTTATTATTAAGTAGCAAATCAATCCAGTTATGTCGAGCACAATCCAATTATTGCTTGTAGTTACTGTAGGCTGAAGAAGTCATAAATAAATGAGCATGCTGGAGGTATTTAACAATTCAGTCGCGCCGTAAGCACCCAGCCCATCGTTTGCACTGCGTGCGCCGTCTGGGAATCAATCCTGCTGTGAATCGCTTGATTTTGGGGGGGGGTTTGGTTGGTGTGGCAGGGCAGCGTGGTCAGAGGGCAGGTTGTGGTGGTCCATGCTGGCCCAGACAATTGCAGGATAATCGGGGGTAAACGCAGACTCCTTTTTTCTTTTGTTTCCCAGGGTGGAGGCAGGGCAGGGGCCTCTTCCTGCTCCTCTTGTGCTCACCCAGCGGGACAAGAGCAAACGCAGGCTCATGTGTCAGTCCGTGGGCGCAGGAAAGCCGAGAAAAGGCACTTTGCAAAACCCCAGCCAGCTCCGGAGGGGACAGGGCTGAACCCAGTGCTCGCTTCCCTTCTCTTACCGCTACTCCCAAAGCACCCCAGCTGTTTGGTTTGGGGTTTCAAACCTTATTTTTAGAGGGTTTGGGTTGTTCAGTGGAAATAAAGCATCTTGTAATATACAGGCACCTAGCTACTCGTTCCCTCGTTAGCACAATGATGTACGAACGGCTGCACAAGTAAAATGATGCTCAACTGCAATATAAACACAGTCGCTGCTAAACAGACTCACTTAAAAAGTATTCCTCGCGTCTGGCTTTCTTTTGGTGGGATTTTTACCCCCTTCTTCTTTTCTTTCCTTTCCTCCAGGCCGTTTTTCTACTTCTGCTCATTAGGATCATTTTGAAGCATCCGCACTCGGTTATCACAGTTTGGGGGGCGAGCGCTGCAAGAAGGGAAGGTGTCCCGGTGCAGGCAGCCTGCAGGCAGCTGCCACGCAGAGCCGGCGCCCGTGTGCCCATCCATTAGTTTGCCATTCATTAGTTTGGGGGGAAAAGGGCAAAAAAAAAAAAGCTGATTTTGCACCAAAGCAGGTGGCAGCTTCTCGTTTCTGTTTGCCGCAAGCAGCAAGCCATCTTCAGCCCTTCAGCAGTTTAAGGAGTTTGTTTTGAGGGACTAAAAGGATGAGAGGGAAATGGGGTATTTCCTATGGATTGCCTTGTTTATTTGCTTGGGCTTGCTTGTTTCTCTGCAAGGGAAATCAGCAGGAAAAAGAACTTCTAGTGAAAGCCATGAAAGGGCATGACTTCCAGATTTCCCTCCAGATATTTTGCACAACCCTACGTAAAATATTTGGAAAACTGCTATTGAAATCATCTCCTCTCAAGGGCTGTGCTTTCCTTCCCTGATAGGAGCAGAATGGCCTGTTATGGGGTCTCCACTCCCCAGTTCTGGGTGCTATCTGAATTTTAGCTGAAGTAACTAACTGAAACCTTGAGATTTGCCAGCCTTCTTCTCGAGGAGAGCCTTGTTGTCTTCTCATTCCCATGGATGTGGTGCCATGGAAAGCCACCATGCCAGAGACCAGCCATGTCCTGATCTCCAGAGCTTCTCCTGCCAGGTTGAAGAGCAAAGTGGTGACTGCTGCACACTGCCCCAGTTGCTCTAAAGCTACGAAGCATCAAAGCCTAGAGCATGGTTCACAAATATCCAACATATTGTCCTTGAAAATTAAAAATTTAGTGACACAACTTGAAAAACCTTTATATTTCTAGGTAGGCTCTAACCAAGAGGTCTGAATTCAGAGGTTGTAGGATTCCTCTCTTGACTTTGGAACTCAAAGCGGAAGGGGCAGGTTTCTGTGGGCTGTATTGGCACAATCCTCTGACTTCAGGAAAGCTTTTTTGAGTCTGCACCAGCTCAAAATCTGAGTCTGTGTGCTCTTCTGTTTATTTATTTTGGCCGCATGCAGGTGGAAGTACCGAGTCCAGCGCTGGCAGCTGCAAGAACAGGGATGCTATAAGGGCTCTGGGCATAAGTGTGCAGAGAGACAACCTATGTGATCACCACTGGAAAAACCCACCATTCACCACCAATTATCACACTCAAGGTTTCAAGAGAGGCTACAATTATTCCCTGCTCCAAGTCTAGAGCAAATCAGCATTTTCCCGGTAATTGCAGTGTAGTAACTATTGTAGATGTCGACTTTTTAATAGCAAACACTGTTCAAGCATTAGATTTACAGTCATGTTAGTTAGCTTTAGTGACTTGGGAATCAATTACCTTGCCGTACAACATGACCAAAGATTATAGGGTAGCCCATGTAATAATTTATACTGCCATCAAAAAGTGAAACTGTAACTTCATCGTTTCGCATAGAAAGACACTCTGTTTGCACAGCAGTAATTCCAGTAAGGAGTGAAACTGTAACTTCATCGTTTTGCACAGAAAGACGCTTTGTTTTCACAGCCATAATTCCAGTAATAATAATAATAACCATAAAAAGGGAAAAGGAGGAGAACAGTGACTACAAAATAAGGGAAGACCTGTGTAAAAATAGGGCACTGAGAAGTGTTGGGAGCTTTGCCATTATCAATTATTATTCAGAGTGACAACAGCAGTAGCATTTTGTTAATGAATGTGTTTTACCAGTTCAGTTCACTTGGGTTGACAAGTGAGGCTGGGCGGCTCTGCCCCGGCAGAAGGGTTGTCCCAGCCCAGTCGTTGGGACACGCAGCCAGTGTGTTGGGTCATCAGTGACACAAAACCCGCTACTGGCCCCTGTTAACCACTGGCCCTCGTGACTGATGTCAGGACTGCTGATTTCTAGGATCAGTTTTATAGGCAGCATTTTTCCCATTTTCTGCCCCCCTCTCTGCCTCCCAGCACTTCTTCCCACACTTGACTCCCTTGTCCTGCCTGGGACAGAAAGAAACTGTGCCTATTTCTCCAAGCCCCTCTGCAGAAAGCAAACATCATTCCTTTAAGTCCTTTGAAACAAGACCACCCAGGTCAGCTTTTCAGTCTGTGTTTCCAAGCAAATTATGGAGACAGAGCATTAATTTTTTTTTTTTTCCTCCTGCAAAGGAGTTGCCTCTGTGACCCTTTAACTATTGGCTTTGTCCATTTTCCTCTCATTTATTTCCCATTTATTTCAGTCCTCACTTCACATGAAGCTGGCAGCTGAGCTTTTTGAACCCACTGAGTATGGTGGTCCCTCATGAAACAAGGACCAGTGAAAACTGGTTACTGTCATTATAAAATGGATTAGGACAGGGTCTTCCAGATGCAACTGTTTATCAGTATATGCAAGCATCCATCTTCCATACGCAAGTGTTCAGGCAGTACAAAGTTTATACTAATATATCAGACTACTCCCTTGACTCTAACCAGCAAAGCACACTCCTTTTTAAAATTGCTAAGCCTCAAAAATATTAAGACTTCCTCAAAATAATGGAATTAATAACATGGATAGGATTGGGCTCTCTTCACCTTCTGGAATCAGCCCAGAAGAGCAGGTTTTCAGAAAAACATCATTTATCATGAGATTTGGCTACCTTGGCTCTCAGGTCGTAGGGTCACTGTCACTGCAGAAAGGCAGCTGTCTCTGGAATGAGGAGGAGGGGGTGAAGCATCTGCCTGCGAGCCAGGGGACGGGAAAATTAGCATTGCTCTAAAAGAGGAGCCTGAGCTGCAGCGAGGAAATACCATCGCTGCACTCTGAGATGGTCTGAGCTCACTGGGAATGGGCAACTCCTGCTCCACCCATGCACCCATCAGATGGGTGAATCCGGGCCGTGGCCCATGGAGAGCGGCACAACCCTGCCACCCCCCGTGCGGTGGGACATCGGTGAGGATGGCTCCTCATCCACAGTGGTGGCTCCCAAGCAATTTGCAGACAAGGCACAGGGGATCCTTTTATCATTAGTTTCCCTCATTACAGCTTGAATGTGCAAAGAAAGGATAATGTATGAATGCAGTCAACTCCTCGCAGGTGTTTGTACCTACTTTGGAGGCACAGTTTAGTTGCATCCTGCACCTTAGCAGTGATATTGCAAACATCAGGGACGTGGGGCATTTGGGGTTTATTTCCTCTCTCTCTCCCATGCAGCCTTCCGTGAGAACTGCTGTGGAAACTCTTGGTTTGCCTGAAAATACACATTTGACCAACCATGATTGTATTTAAACCTGCTCAATTGCTTTAATAACAACCCTTCCAACACACTTAATCTGAAAATATTTTTAATGTACTCAAAATCTTATAAAAAAAGATTGCAGTCACCATCATAGTGCTCCTGCAGAGCCAAAACTCAAACATTAGTCAGTTTGTTGTATAGATTAATCGTCATGTATCTTATCTGACTGGTGGCATATCTCCTATAGCTAATCTGAATATAATTTCTCCCCCTTTTTTAAATAAAACAAGACCAAGCAGTCATTGTTAAAAGTATCACCTCAGCAAGAGTTGACTTTTGTGTTACATCCAAAGTCTATATTCACGTCTCAGAGTTTAACGAGTTACCCTTCACAGTCCTCCGAGGAGAGGGAAGTGTGTTATGACCAAACTCAGGTTATAGGTGAGGATAGAGGGATAGTGCAAGGCAAGCTGTCACTGAGAAATCGGTGGGAGAGAACAGACCAGAGCATAAACCCATCCTTCCCTGTCCTAAAAATAGGCACCTCGTTTTCCGTAGCCCAAAGATTGCAACAACGCTATGGAGCTGCAGAAACAACAGGTACTGGTTTTTCTGGTAGTTGAGCAGTTGATGGGGTTGATCAGTCTTCAGAGACAAAATATCTCCTGCTTCCCACTCCCAGGAGTCAAGGTGGTCATGGGGAAAAGGTGCCACGGTGCAAGTCCCACGTCTTGCCTGAAAATCCTAGCTCTGAGGTAGCATCATCCAGGTTAGATCTATACACAAAGTGAGAACTGGATGTTTAATATCTTTTCCTGCAAAGATGGAGCAGGAGATGAAATGCTGAGCAAGGGGAGAATTTTTGAAGCCATAGCTTGTAGGCGAAACCTTCACTGTTTTCAGGCTGGGGCTCTGTGGTTTGAGACCTCCCTCAGGTTGAATGAATTTGAGTTTCTCCCCTCTTTTTTTTTTTTTTTGTGGGAGAAGTATCAATGCCACTTATCCTACAGCCTCACAAGTGTCTGCAAGGTCTGTTACAGTCATTGGGTTAAAGACATGAAGAGTCCTCAAAGCAGGCTTTGATACCCAAGACTCTCCCATCCCAAATACCAGCCAGCGAGGACTGCTAAGTCCCATCGATGGGCCCTTTCCAGGCTCTCCTGCCCTTTCCAGGGCTGGTCTCTAGTGGCCCTGTGCAAACACAGCTAGACATGGCAGAGACATGGCTTGGAGCAAACCATGCAGACCACGGGGTGCTCAGAAACCAGGCCACCACCGTGTACAGAGGGGAAATGAGCAACCTTTACAGAGTGAATTAATCAAGCACTTCAATCTTCTTAGCTGAGGGTTAATAGTCTTGTGGTGACCGCCCTGGACAGGGTATCAGGAGAGCTGGGTTTTATTCCTGGTGTGCTTCAGTAATGAAAAGGAAATTGTGTTCAGACGAGCGATAGAAGCCCATGCTCCAGAGACATCAGATAGGCAGCAATTAGACTCAAGTTAAACAATAAATCAAGTATCGCTGAGCCTTTGGCTCTAGCAGAGCACCATTATGACTAGTGCTATGTTTATTTAGAAGATGCTGAGCCCATTTAAAATGTTTTCATATTAAATGTAATTTGGGTGTTTGTTATTAAAGCAATTGACTGGGCCTAAATGCAAACATTATTGGTCAGATAAATATTTTCTGGCAAATAAGATCTGTTCATTGCACTTCTATGACATGAGGGCTTACTTGCTCCAAGATTTATTTTCTGTTTGCTTCCTCTCTTTGCAAGGATTGCCTCATAAAGATTAAAAAAGCCAAAGCGTACCAAAGTGTAAAGTAGAAATCACCGATTAAACTGTCAGAAACGGAGCAGCCTTTGTTAATCACTGATTCATTAGCCGGGGGAAGAGGAGGGGTCTTGAGTTAGCACAAAGGCTTTGGTGTCACAAGGTTTGCAATTTATTCCCAGCTCTCTCTCTCGCCAATTTGGTACGGGAACTTACCCAGGTAAATTGATCTCTCTATGACTCCATTTTCCCATCTGTTCAACTTAGGTAATGATCTTGCCTCACAGAGATAGTGAAAACTTTCAATAAGAAGAAAAGGTTACCTTAAAAACCACACCTGCATCTGAAATTAGGCTACCCCCTACTAGCACCTACAAGAGCTTTGGCTAGAACAGCTATTTCCTACTACAGCACGGAGCTTTCCCTGATTTTGTTTTGTGGGCAAGAAACATTTTCAGAAATAGAAAAGTATGATCGAAAAGTAACAGAAATTGGAAAACAAGCTAACAGCACTTTTTTTTTTTTTTCAGTTGCTAAAATCGTCATTTGGCTGTGTCACTTTAGTATCTCATGAGCCCTTTTTTTTATGTCGCAGTGATGTATTGAAAGCATTGTCTGACTGGCTTTTGATTTTGTAAAATTTATTTAATAATTATTTTGATGTAATTTTGGAACATTCTCTGGACATTCTGCAAAATGTGGCACCCTTTGAAACACAAAGCTTTTCCAACCAGTGTAAGTTTTGCAATCCTCAGTAGAAGGCAGTGTAAAACTACAAAAAAAATTCTTCATATCTGACTTCATGCAAAGTACAAAGACTACTTCAGTACAAAAAGCCAAACAAATGAGCATTAGTTTGTTTTATTCTTCTATACAAAAGAAAGCACTTCATTATGTAGCTGCATGCACGAGGTACATGTAGATTTTGCTTAATAGGAGGCACGTTTCTGGGCTCAGATCTCTCAGCCGACTCATTTGATGTCCTTCACAATTACCGTGCTGCCTTTTGCCATCCAAGAAGGCTTTTGGGTGGCTTTCACCAGTGCTGGTCAACTACAACATCTGACAGGACGGGGAGAATAATCTCTTCTTTCTTCAGCCTTGTTCTGAGGTTCTTGCCATTTACTCATTTGCTATTTACTCAGGACTTCCCTTGCATCAATAAGGTTGGTCGGCTTGCCTTCGTAGGAATGAGATTTCCTCTTATTAGTTGCATTTTATTTTTGTCTGCACTGTGGTCACCTTGGTGGTCTGCAAACATCTTTCCAGATCTCCTCTGGCCAGACAGTGCCCTTTGCCAACAGCACGAGTGTTTTCTGGTTTTCCTCCATGTCTCCACCACCCATCTCCTTCACCAGCCCCCACTGCTCCACTCCCCTCCCCTGAGGTAAGGCCTCCTCATCTCCCACCACTACATAGCCCATTTTATGGATAGAAGAGGTCCCCATCATGTCCACTTCTTCCTGCGTTGTTCTGTTTTCAGGTCATTTCAGGTGAAAATGGCAATAGTCTGGGAATAGCAAGACATTCCTGAGCCAGAGCTTTGCTCAGCTTTGAAGAAAAGGGCAGCAGAGTCCCATGTGTCCCCTCTGCCCCATGGGAGGGTAGAAGCAATCCCTTCTAGAGAGGCAACCCTCATCCCTCCTATTCCTTCTGGAAGGACAGGGATGGCTCCCAGCACTTTCCATCGGGAAGATTTCCTTCTCTCTTCTCCTCGCCCCCACCCCCTGGTGGGTGAAAAGGAGGGGACTGCAAGAACAGCCCTTTTCCCTGGCGTCACCCCACCGAGGCATGGGTCACCCAGGGAGGGCTGGTGGTACACCCAGCTCATCTTTATTCCCTTATGCACACTTCAGCTGTTCGCTTTGGCCTCTTGGATGCTGCGATTACCCGGAGATAACTGGGATGCAGTTGACTTACACGTGAGTCCTGTCCCTCTCCACACCAGCCCCAGGCATGAGCTGGAGGCAGCAGGTAGGATTTGCCAGCCCATGGGACATAGCACCAACTAGCTGGAGTTGGCTTGTCCTCACCATCTGTTTCAGCTGTCGCACAAAGACCAAGCTTCATTTGCCTGCATAATAATCCTGACGGCATGCATTTTCTTCACCTAATGAAGGGAGGATTTATTGTGTCGGCTCTTTAGGAACGTCAAGTTCTGCTTACTTCCCTCTTTAGCTCTCAGAGATCCTTTAAGTAGACACTGTGTGAAAATTAATCAGAAACCCTGGAGGCTTATTTTGTCCAAAGCTAAAGTCCTGCTTCTCCCATTCCACCCTCCTTTTGTACCCCAATTACTTAAGGGATTGCCCTGGAAATTAATAAAAGCATGGCATAGGAAATAACACCCATGGTTCATCTCAGAAGTGAAGCATTTCTGTGAAAGGCTTAACTAGAAACATCTCGTCGTTCAGTCAGCAAACTTGGACATCTTCCCAGTTTGAAGTGCGCTGCACCATAACAGTTGATATTGCATGTGCTCTATCTCCTAGATGGCTTGCAGGTCCAGACCCAGTTATTTGAGTCAGGTCCTGCTCCTGAGTAATTGCATTTTGCTTTTCTGAATGAGATCCCTGTGGTTTCCACCTGGTTTCCAAAGTTGTCAGCATGAATTAGCTCAAGGACACAGCTCATCCCAACCTGTTACAGAAGGAAAATGAGGTGATGGGGACAGGTTTGGTAGAGGCGCACACAACCTTTCATCTTCCTTTTTCTGGCCCTTGTTCATGGAGCAGGTGAAAGCAGCCTGGTGGCTTGGGTGACCAGTTGGGTCACGCCAGTCCCTTTTCTACTTCCCAGCTTTGAGGCATATTTGTTGCGTGGAGGATACAGATTGTCTCACCTGAACAGAGGGGAGGACACTTGCTTCTTCTCCAGCCAGCCTACATCAGAGCTCATGAGCAGACAAGACAGTGCTATACTCATGAATTAAACCATAGACTAACCTGAGGCTTCATTTTCTAGGGCTGGCCAACTCTTGTCATGGTTAGAGTAAGTCAGCTGCATTGATTTGCAGTGAGATTCATGTGCTTAAGTGATTATATCATCTTTGAAAACAGATTTCAGTTTCCAAGTTTCTTAGGTCCATGTTGCTTTTTAAGTTTTGAGGTTTTTTAATCCTTTACTGCCACTCAAATATTTTGAGTGAGATCAATGGGATTTAAGCCCTTAAACACCTCCCACAGGGAGGTAGGCAGTTAGATACCTTCTGTAAATCCTAACTATTCTTTGGAAGCATTTTCTTCACCTTCCATGGGTCTCAGATATACCATACGGGGGAATGACATTGACTTCTGTAAAGCACTGCACCGCTTATGGATGCAAATTGTTGTGTAAGTGTGAATATTGCTTCATGACATGACATCTCCTCCATCCCATTGGTGCTAATTAATGCAGTTCTGGGATAGACAATATTCATTAAGCTTTTCTGAAAATACTAGAAAGGCTCATGTAACAGCTCACACATTTTGATGGCACCCACAGTCCTATCACCACGTTCCCTGTAAAGTATTTTGATACTTTAATATTTGCTAACGAGAGTGGAAATGAATTGTCAACAATAGTTCTCCATCACAAGGCCATGGTGTTTCTTCCTTGCTTTGTTATCAGGAACCAATAAAAAGGAATCAGCATGTTGTTATTTTGGCAGAGAGGCATCTGGTTGCTGGAGGCTTCCCTCTGTGTATGTCAAAGAAGTTAAATATTTGGGTTACTGTTCTCTTTTTGGGACTTGCCATGATATGAACCACCTTGGAAGAAATGCAGCTATCGCCTGCTTCTAATCATTGCAATGACAGCAGCTCTGCTGCCTCCAGACTAAATGTTTGTTACCGGGCCGTACTGTTTGGATATTGACAACTCTAGAGACCTTGTGAAATTACAGAAGCTCCTTGAAGAAAAAGACCCTTGCTACCACTGCTGAATTATAACTAGGAAATTTAGAGAGGAATGTGCATGAGACAAATGCTTTTTTTTTCCTGAAAGGATGCTGTTGAGGAAATCTGAATTACTGTGTGTATGTCTGGGAGAGGAGGAAGCGGAGAGTAAACTCTGAGCGACACAAGGCGTTGCCTCTGCATTGCAATGCAGACATCCTTCTGCAGGCTTTAATTGAGCTGGTGGGAGCTTCAGCAGCTGTTTTGTTGAGCCAGTAGTGAGCCCTGCGTGCATTACCATGTTTTATCAGGCTTTGGTGTCCTCCTTGGGCTAGTGGTCCCAGCCTTGGTGGCCTCATGGCTACCAGCATCTAAGCAACCACCTGAAGCTGTCCCAGGTACGGACATACCAGGCTGCATGCCCAGCAGTGTACACCTACGCCATGGGGTGGTGCCCCCCAGTTTATTATCTCGATTTCCCACACACCGAACAGCCCTGAGTGCCATTCTGCACTCATGTGTGCTTGTCCATCTGTGAAAGGAGGCTGGCAGCTCTCCTTGACATCATGGGAGTGCTGCAGGGATCGGTTAACTGTGGCTGCAGTGCTTTGCAAGGGATGCCACGTAACTGCAGACAACAGTTGCTCTTCATCCAGGAAGCCCTTTGACATCCTCTGCTGCCCCAGCTCACTGATTTACCTGAAATGAGCAAGGCTGGAAGGAAGGATATGGATCCCAAAAGCGTGATCTTCCCCTTGCAGATTTTTCCCACTCTTCCACCCCAGGTAAGTTTTCTTATTGTTGAGGTCTGCAGCCACTCTGAGAGCTTCAGTTTATCTCTACTTACAGACCCCAAATAATCTGAAAATGTTGGTCTATACCCCCCCACAGACCTCTTCCACCCTGCTGCCCATGTATCTCAGGGTACCACCCTGCTGCCAGTGAATCAGCCCAGATCTGGCCAGGGGTTTTCTAGTAAGGAGGTGTGCAATGAACCAGTGAAAAGATCTGGAGGAAATTCCTTGACCAGTTCTGGGAGAAAACAACTCTTTCTGGTTGAGCTTTCATAATCAACTCTTGGCAGGGACAATGCTCCACTGTCTTTCCACTTTATAAGAAACCGTCCCCATTTGTAAGTTCTTTGTTAGCTCTGTCAGGTACCTGGAGGGTGTTATCTTCACCCAGACCAGTAATTTATTTTTATTACAAATGCTGCATTGTGAATTAGAGGATTAAGGAAATGTAGCAGGAATATCTCTCACCATTGCAGGAAATTTTAAGCCTTTGTACCAAATCATATTTAACTTCCTTTTGGGGGAGCATTGTGCATGTAGTTCTAGATGGGTAGGAAAGGGATCTGAGGAGGATGTACCTTGTGGTTTCACAAGTATGATGATCCAGCCTCTCTTTCTGCATGGTGAGGCTCAAAGGCTGCAGAGGTGCTGAGCCACTGCACCTGGGAAACCAGGGGGTTCCCCATCCATTGCTACCCCAGACTGTTTCTGTGACATGACACCTGTCAGTCAATCTGTCTGCAATTCAGGTCCTTCCCTGTGACATTAACTGATGCCCCAAAGACGTTGGAGAGCACCATTAGGATCACACGATGATGAGATGCTCTTTGGGCACCTCTGGTAGAGAGCTCCACCGTAACATGGGGCATGAGAAAGGATGCTTTCTTGCTGCCTCCAGGCTAGTCCAAAAGCCATGTGGGTTTATCCAGGCTAAAGCCAAAGAGACTGGACTGTTGCAGGGAGCCTGTAATTTCAAGCTAAGTCTGATGAAACTCCCCACACCTGCACTGAAAGCTGAAAATTGCAATTCTGGGCAGAGTGATCTTCACTTACCAGTTTTTGCTTCTATGCATGAAACAAATTACTTTCCAATTAGAGACTTCCAATCTCTGTTGCTGCTTCTTTAACCCACCAGGCGAGCTCTTTTATCACCAGTTGAATAATGGTGCACCACACCCTGGCCCTGCTCTGGGTTTGGAGGCAGATCCTGCCAGGAGAGAATGAGTTACCTTGGAGGACACAATGTGCCATACTGTGATGGGTGGGGAAGTTGCCTTGAGGCTTTGCTAGTTGAAGGATCATCCTACCCCAAGGGCAAAGTCCGTTGCCTTAACATATTCTTATAAAGCAACAAGCACAAGCAGGCAGCTGCATGGTGAATGCACCTTTGAAGCAGCTTCACCTCCTGTTTTAGTGAAAGTCAACCTGGGAAGGTGATTTTTCATTGCCAGTTCTGAGCAGGATTCAGGAAATGCTGCTGGGGTTCAGACTTATATACTCTTCTTTGCCACCACCACTGAAGATGGCAGAACCTGCTTGAGATATGTTGTGACCTCTGTTGAAGGAAAAGAGCAAAACAGAATTTAGGAGGTAACTTGAAGTTTTACCCCTTTCTGAAATTATGGGTTTAAAATTCTAGGAAGTTTTGAAGTTTGTGGTTTGGTGGTTTGTCCCTCGGGGATACTTCAGCAGCTGGATCTAGACATGGATTAGATGCACCCAGAAATTCCTAATCTTTACCCTTGCAATATAGCTGTGGTCCCTCTGCTTTTCCTGGAGCAGAGATGGGTACCTTTGCTGCCTCTTGCCACTGTGTCCTGACCTGGGATCACCTCCAGAGTAGAGTTGGGCCACCTCAGGCACTTGCTCTTATCCCTCAGCAGCCAGAGGCCAGAACTGCCTCTGTATTTATCCCCTTAATCAAAGCCTCCCCTTTGGGTGGAGCAAGCTGGATGGGTGAGCCTGCTTGTGGCTGCATACACAGCTCCATTTTTATAATGTCTGTGCCCTTATAGACAGGAGAGGGAACTGTGCTCCTGCTCTAGTTTTTGCCTGTTGCACCCAAAAGCACTTTGCAGCCCACTGGCCCTTCAAGCCCATTGCAGAGGAGAGGACATCAAGGCTCATGGCATCTCCATGCTGCCATGGTCTTGGCTTTCAGTCTGATAGCAGGTCAAACCCAGAAAAACTCCCAGCTAAAACCAGACATCCAGCTCATTCACCACCACCATGTTGGAAGAGGGCTGGAGCACCTCTCCTNAGAGAAGCTGTGGATGCCCCATCCCTGGAAGTGTTCAAGGCCAGGTTGGATGGGGCTTTGGGCAACCTGGTCTAGTGGAGGGTGTCCCTGCCCATAGCAGGGGGTTGGAACTAGATGGGCTTTGAGGTCCCTTCCAACCCAAACCAGTCTGTGATTCTATGATTCTCTAAGAGCGACCTTGTCATCTTCCTGCAGGGCAAAGAGGGAATTTCCTGTATCCCACGTAAACCTCAGCTCCATCCTCACCAGGAGCATCCTCGCAGTGGCATAAATGCCAGCTGAAATCAAATGAGGGAAAGGGCTCATCTCCACACCTCCCCTCCCAAAGCAGACCTCTTCCTGGCCAGCCCGTGCTGGAGCATGGCACAACGGCAGCCTCAGGGTTTTATTTGGTGGGAATAAGCCCAGTCCCAGAACGAACATGCTGATGGGGAGGCAAAGTAGGGGCAGTAAGTCAGAGCTCTAACTGTAGGCGTTGTACTGTGGGTGCTTTGCACTGTGCTTATTTAAACCAAAAACTCAGCACTTTTTGGAGGCTCACACACATTGTCCTTCTTGACCGATCTAATTATTTATTAGTGATACCCTTGCACCAGCGCTACAGCTAGTGCAGTCTGCTTTATTCCAGGGCAGCATCCTCTGCTGGTGGGTGCACTTTTGCACCATCGCAAGTTGCACACTTCTCCCAGCTGGGGGAAGGGGTGGAAATCGGGGGTGTCTCCCAGCCCCGTGGGTGCCCAGGGCCCTCGCTGCGCTCCTCTTCCTCCCTGCGGGGGCTGCGTGAGCACTCCGAGAGAGCATCCCCGCTGCTCTCGCCCCTCTCCGTTATCATTTCAAGGTGTGCACGCGTGGGTCGGGGGCGATGAATGCCCCCACCCTCGCACCCTTCCTCCCTCCGTCCTTCCATCCCTTCATCCTCCTCCCAGAGGCGAGGGGAAGCCCAGATGTTGGCAGGCCCGAGCCGGGTTCATCTCTTTCACATGACCCAGCGCCAACTGCTGCTCGCTGCCCTCCTCCCTCCTTCCTCCTCCTTCCTCCCCCCTCCCTCCTCCCCCCCCCCCCCCCTCCCCCTCCTCCTCCCTCCCCGGCTCCAGCCTCGCAGCGCGGCGGCGGCGGCGGCCGCGCAGGAGCCAGGCGCCGGGGGCCGGCAGGCGGGGAAAGGGAAGAAGAAGGGGAAAAGGAGGGTTACGGCATCCCGGCACGGAGCATGGGACCGCCCTAGGACCGCCCGGGGAGCCCGCCGGGAGCGGAGGGGAGCGGAGGGAAGGGCCGCGCCGGCCCCGCGCATCCCAGCGCGGAGAGGCGGGCGATGGACGCGGTGCGGTAGAGCCGCGGCCTGCCGACGCTGGTGCAGCGGGGATGCTCTCGCCCCGGGCTCGGAGCTGAGGGGCCGCCGGAGCCGCCGAGGGAGCAGGAGAAGGTAACGGGGTCTTTGTCTGCGGAGGGGAGGCGAGGCGGGCCGGGACTCCCCTTCTAGCCCCGGCCCCGCGGGGAAAGCCCAGCCGCAGTGTGCGGGTTGCTCCACGCCCCCCTCCCTCCGTTTATTTCAAACAGAGAGAAATGTGGGCAGCATCTGCTTTCTCTGTCCTTTCCGAAAAAACAAACCAGCCCCCAAATCCTGGATTTGGTGGGCGAGTAAGGGAGAGGAGCTCGGCGGCTGGGTTTTTTTCTGCACTAGAGGGAAGGAGAGGGTGTGGGGGAGAGAAGCTGGTGCTGTGATTTCTACCCCCCCGCAATCTGGATGCCTGTCCCCACTGACTGCTAAGATGGACTGCTCCTTCCCTTTCCAAATGGCTGCAGCAAGTTTAATGCCGAGCTGGGGGCTTCGCAAAGGGTAAAGCCCCTGGCCTGTTTTTCCTTTCCCCTATGCACATCTTCCTAAATCGGGAGTAGAAAAGTTACTACAGATCCAGGGCTACAAAAGACAAATAAATAGCTCTATTTCCAAACTGTGCCTGTCTGGGTGTATCTGCATGACTTGCAGACGTGCTCCATGTAAGGAGGATTTCTCAACCACATTGTTAGCCCACTTGCAGCTGGGGAGGGCATGAGAAAAGTTGTTTCAAGCCTCTATATAAAATTTCCAGGAGAGACAATTGTTTCTAATAATAGCCCTGGCAGCGGTTTAGCAATACAACACACACAGATGCGGGAGTGAGCTAGCAAATCCCCTCTCCAAGGCAAGCCAGGTCACAGGGAAAGCTGAACTCCCAGCTTGTTGGTTTGATTCGGGATTTTAAAACATTGCCCTGAACAAAAACCCCAGCACCGCTCGCCCTTTCCGCCGGGAAGGGGGTGTGGTGCCTGTGCCTGCGCGCTGCACTTCACGGGCACGGCTGAACTGGGCTTTCCCCGTGCCTCGGGTATGTAGAGAGGCTGAATCTCAGCTCTGCCCAGCGCCAGCTGGATATCGGGATGTCTCGAACTTGGCTCCCTCTACACTGGCCCCTGGGGTCTGATGAGCATCCTCGGTCCGTGCACAGAGGGGTCCATCACTGGCATGGCTGTCTGTGCCATTTTCCCTGCCTAGAATTGCCTGCCAGGCACCAAAGAGATCTCGATGGAGCTAAAACTCCCCGATTGATCCCCTTTCTCCTTGTGGCGATGGCAGAGGGCCCGGCAGGAGGGCTGCTGCCCGCGTAGCTGCCTGCACACTACTCAAACCCGCGATGCTAACCCTGGCTGGGCAATGGTGCACCAGCTCGGCTTGGTGACTCAGAGCTGCTTGCCTTGACCTTCCTGGCCCAAGTTACCGATAGCTTGTCCTCTTCCAAATATTAATATTTTTAAGGCAGTTTTAAGTACCGGCGTCAGGAGGGGAGGTGCCACGTGCCCTGGGAGGGAGAGCTGCTCGTGGGGTGGTTTTCACAGCCCTGCTGTGATGCTGAGCGAGGGGAGCTGTGACAGAAGCCGTGGGGAGCTAAGGACATATTGCTTGTTGTAATGAGAAGGGATATTTTGAAGGGTCTTCAGCTCAGCACCACCTCACGCTGCTGCTAAGGTCAGCTGTGTCTCTCTGAGGACCAAACAGGCTGAAGGAGTTGCAGTGGTCATCCTTTGCGCTGCCCCATCCAAATCAGTTCCCACAGTGGGGTGAAGTGTGCCAGTGAGGCTTAGCACGTGGATTTATGCACATGTAAGATAAACATTTTGTTCTTAGGTGCATTTTTGTTTTAAACACCCAGGCTAGAAAAAATATGAGATCTCTGCCATTATTTGAGCAGAGAGAGACTAGTGAGCCACTCGCAACCCTTTGGGGCAAGGGGTTCATAGATTCTGGTGGTCCCGTTGCCATGTGTCTGAACTGGTTATTGCATTAAAAACGCAAGTCGATATTTGGTGATACCTGTGGTCACAGCACTGGGTCACTCTGGGCCGTATGGCAATGCAGCGTCACTTGGTGCAGAGAGCATCTTCTGCTGAGATTGTGTCAAATTGTTCAGCCAAGTCAAGAGCTTTGGTTAGTGTGTTGCATGATGTTAGTAGGGACATAAGACCAGGAAAGACTTCCCAAGTCATGGAGTCTAGTCCCACATATCACGGGTAATTACAGTCATACATATCCCCTTTGTTGCTACTGTAGCTTGCGGTGTGAATAACAGGAGAAGGTTTGAATGCAGCTTAACAGACAGCAAAGGCAAGGTAAAACCTCATGGTGTGGATGAGGGAGAAGAAGCTGTACTGGGGAGAATTTGAAAGGGGCTGGGGAGTGACCGAAGTCTCAAGTGCCAGTCTAGTAGGACTGTGAAGGAGAAGGAAGTGTCATGCCTTGCGAGAGGCATGAGACACACAGGGAAGGTATAAAAAGAGTGTGTTGATCCACAACCAGCCAAATTTGGGGGCAGGGCTTAGTCCCTTGAAGATGCAGTGACTCACTTCTCGTGAGCTACGCGGGAACAGGCTGGATCGCTGGGACAAGAAAAAGGCGGCTGTCAGGCATGGGGCCACGCTCATGTTCAGCTCTCGGGGACCCTGCGCGTCTTTCATTCAAAACACTCTAGGTTTGAAGCAGTCAGTATTCCTGTGCCTCTGAGCTGCCCCCAAAATCTCCATCCAGCTAGAAGGCATCCCACAAATGTCCCCTCTTTTGGGGAGCGGGGGGGAGGCAGTGCTGTGGGGTGAGCCGTAAGAGCAGGTGACAGTGGCACCCCAGGGACCCATGCTTCATGGCAGGATGTGGTGTGCTTGGGTGCACAGCTGGATCCCAAGGTCACTCGGCAATGCCAGTCTCCAGTCATCTTTGCTGGCTTGCTCCTTCCTGCAGCCGGAGGTGGGGATTGCCCTGCAGCCCCAGTGCAAGCAGAGCACAGCAGCCCAGCAGGCAGCAAGGTCTGACAAGGTTAAGCTGCGGCTGAATTGCTTGCAAGCCTCCTCCCGCTTCAAATCCCAGTTTGTCCCAGCCTCTCCCAGGCCATACGGTTCCCTAAGCCAGCAGTGGATTGCCCAGCACGGCCTCAGGGACCACTGCAGCTGACAGCTTCCCCTGATATTTCTCCTTTTCCTAGACTTTTAACAACTTAATCCCCAGCCCTCCTGTAAATCTCAATATATCTCCTTTCCTGGAAAGCCACAAATTATTTTCCGAGGCTGCATAATGAGTCGGAGCCCCTGTCTCCTGCTCTGGAGATGAATCCCATTAAGGACGAAAAATAACTTTGACTGATTTTATCTCTGACCTGACACTGAGAAGATGTCCCAGCCAGGTGTTTGATCAGCTCCAAGCTTCTGGGAGCACTTTCATGTTGATGACTCACAAACACACAGGGTTTGATCCTGCCTCCCTCTGCTCCAAGTCACCTTTGCACTCCACCTACTTGCAGGTTGATGGGAGCCTGAAGGTTTATTCCTTGTCTATGTCTGGCTCCAGTAGGCTGCCTGTCAAAATAAGTAGAAGAAGAACCTGGTGTACCTCTGCCTTCCAGTGAGTCCCTGCCTCGTGTTTGTGTTATACCTCTCTGTGGCCCCATGCATGGTGCCAGATACCCTGGGTGCATCTCCATGGGGTGGGGTGGGACTTGCCCAGGCTTAAAGCACAAGGGAGACCAGAGGAGCAGGGACCATCTCACTTCCAGTGCAGTTAACGATGTTCTTGCTTACAACCCCTTCTGGCTCCTTTCCTAGCAGATACACCATCCTTCTGCTCTTGTCCTGAGCTGCTGTGTGATGTTTTCAAGTTGCTGTGTCCCACCCTGAAGAAAAGATCGCTAGTGGATAGCAAAGTGCCCTTGTCACCCTCTACCCACACACTGGTGGGATGTGCTGTGACCTAGTGTAGTAATCTTTGGGAAAATCATTGAGGGAAGAAAAAAGGAGGCAAGTTGACCCTTTTTTACTTAAATTCACGGTAAAAGAGTCCACTGAAAATCTCCTAGAAACCTGCAAACCAAAAAGAGGTTGATATTGCCATTTTGGCTACAGAAATCCTTTGTGTGTACACTTCCACATGTAACACGTAACACTTTGACAAGGACTGTTGGCCTTGCCAACCCGCAAGGCTCAGGCTTATGTTTAGATCTCCCAACCAAAATAAATCCACCCTTGTTTGGGTTTCCTGACCGCGTGGGATCGAACATAGCTACAGCTGTACCACACATGCTGTAAGCACTGTTGGCATCCCGTCCATCCGAGATGAAATATTTCACACCAGGAAGTACTTTGGAGATGGCGGAGCAGCCACAGGGTGACCCTACTGCTTTCACACTGGGTTTATGCAGGACAAGCCAGGGATGGAAAGCTGCTGCGTCAAGTGAGTAGCTTGGAAAGTCAGCACAAAATCTGAAGCTGAAGCTCGGTGCCTGTCCTAGAGAGGGGAGCATGGACTGAGCTCTTTCCACCTTTACAAATCAGTTTTGTCCTTGCTCTGCACAGAGAGCATCTCTCCCAGCTATCCCCAGCTAGGGTTTTGTGAAGATGACCATCACCTCAACACACGGCTGCCACGTGTGTGCTTGTGTACCAACAGACACTCTCATTTCCCAGTGAAATGGGGCACTCAAGGGGACACAGATGATTTAAGGGACATGTAATCAGATACAGTGCTTGTTTTGCGCACACATACACACTCCAGTGTGGAAGCACGCTGGAAAGTAAATTTGGAAGGTAACTTACACGGCCTTCTGCAATTCTGAACTGGAAAGACCAAAAAAACTGCAAAAAAAAAAAAAAAAAAGGACTGTCTGAAGTGATCTGGGCTCCCTGGGATGCTTTGCAGCCCTGTTGAGGATGGTGACACAGCCACCGAAGTTGGCACCTGGGCTTGTGCTGCAGGAGGTGGAGACAGAGGGCCAGGAGACTTGTGCCTCACCAAGACCAAGGAGAGCTGGAGAGAAGCACTGAGTCTGCTTTGCCTTTGTGTTGCACCGTGGAGGATGCTTTCTGAAACACTCTGGGAGTGCTGATGGTGATTCTGAGGGGAATCTGCAAATGCAGAAGTGCTGGGCCACATCCTCGCTTTCTCAGTCCCCTCTCGCAGGCACAGCTGATTGCGTACCTGGCAGAAGGCTGCTCCAAAATGGGTCTCAGATCCTGGGAGTGTCTGATCCAGCCGCTGAGTTTGCAGACATTGCGTCAGGCTGTTCCCTCTTTGCTTTCTATCCCTAACTCTTCTGCATTGATTCTGCACGCTATTAAAGAGCTGATGTGTCTTCCAGAAGGAAACGTATTTGCCCGGCTCTTAAAAGGCGGAGGCATGTGGCACAAAGACAGGCTCAAGCAGAGGCGTTTATTCCGAGTTCCTCCTGGGCAGAAGTTACAGGATGTCCATATTTATTCTAGGTGTCTTTGATATTCTAGGTGTCTTATAGTTGAGGTGTCTTTGATGCAGAGAGGACCCGATCTTTCTGCACTAACAGGCAAAGCATTCCCAATACAGGCGATGCAAAATCCTGGCATTACTCAGAAAATGAATGGGAGTATAAAAGCTCAGGCTGTGTGTCCTGGAGGCAGTTTGCTCTGCTCGAGCCCAGAGTGGGGCTAGTCTTAGCTCTAGTCCTCACCAGACACGCAGGGGCTCAGTATTAGGAGCTATCAGGACAAGGGACGGCAGGTAGGACCGATTTGTGCTCCTCGCCCGTCTAGGTGTGCGGGCAGAGCCCCCGGGAGACGTCCCAGTCCCGCAGCCCCAGCTCTGCCCTGCTCAGCACGGGCTGCGCTCCTGAATGAAGCAGGAGCAGAAATGGTCAAACCAGACTTTTGCAACCAGGGCTCGTTTCTGAAAACACCTGCATCTCTGAGGATGAGTCAGCCGCTTGTCACTTGAACGTGCTCTGCATCTCACCCTGTCCTTCCTGTGAAGCCCTCTTGGGGGATGATGTCCACCCAGCACCCACCTCCTCAGCTGCTGCAGCTCAGGCAGAACCGCTGGCGGCTGCCCAGCCCGGGCACCAGCCGCAGCCCTGGCTCTCGACATCAAATGTATGTCAAACCTGCTGATTAGCAGTGGCTGGAAACAGCCCGGTGACATATTTTTCCACTGGAAGCATATCAGTTCTTAGAGTGTTACTCAAAACAAGAAGAAGGAAAAAAAAAAAAAACCAAACCCCAAACACTTCTGTGTACAGATTAGCATTTTACATTTTTTTCACATCTGGAATGACTTTTGCAAGTGTGTTTTCTGTTATGTGTTATACATAACCCTGCTCCGTGCTATCTATGGACCTGCTCAGTTACAGAATATCGGAGTGATGCACTGCCCAGTGCCTTGGCTCCATTGATCAGGGCGATCACCGCTCACACCTCCGAATGCTTAGTGATACAGTAGGTACAAAACACTCAACAAGCACTAAAAGGACACTTTGAGCCTTAAATCTTAATTTGTCCTTCAAAAATATTTCACACATACGACTGCTTTCACTGCCTTGGGTCACTTTGGTCATCTTCTTATGAACCTACATTGATTTTTTTTTTTCTCCAGCAAATCACATTAGTTTCAGTAGCAAATAAATCATCCTGTTCCTCCTGTATAACTAAACCAAACCTCCTGCAAATTTTTTCCCAGAAGACTTAGATGCTCTCATGTAATTACCACCCTGTCTGCATGCAAAAATGAGTGATATCTGGAACAGTTTGCTGAAAATATGCAATGTTTGAAGTGTGAAGCTGTACAAAAAATTACATTTTTATGTACGTTTACAAGGAATTAAAAGTAGGAGAGACGTAGGAGATATTAACAGACATTCTAACATCTTTGGGAAAAAAAAAATAATCATAATAATCTATTGCTATGTACTTTGGTGCCACACGGTCATTACTGTGATGATGACTCACGACGCTTGTTGCAGTACATGGTAGGGAATGAACCAGGAGGTGACCAGGAATTCCTGCAGAGAGGTTGATGTGTCTTATAAAAGGCTGCGGAGTCCATCATTGGTAAAGGATTGCCCTGGCAGATAATTTAGATCCTTTTCCCTTAGACCACGCTGTGTCCTTTGTGCATAGCAAACAGAGTAAATACAGAGGTCTTCCAGGGGAAGCGAGACCCTCCCAAGACATATTTTGGTTTTCTTGAAGCACGTCCATGCCCAAAAGCTGATGAAGCACCTGTGTCAGGACCACGCAGCTTGTCCTTGTGCAAATACACCGAAGATCCTTCATCCTCTTTCCCTCTGAGCGTACTGTTTTAGTTCTGCAATTAATATTTATTTCTTTGACTGCATTAGGGACTTGCAACCCAAATGATGGATCACAGCCCTTTTTTATAATGTGCAAACATGGGATGAAACTATAGAACTTGCCCTAAAGTGATTATTACCTAGAAAATGAGTTCACCCTGGGGGAAAAAAAAAGAAAAAAAAGAGAAAATAAAGATGTTCTTCACACAGTTTGGCTGAGCTGAGTTAGAGCAAGAGCACTTTGCATACAGGGCAAGATGTCGTAGGTGTTAGCTGGGAGGCGTGCAGCAAGGGAGGTTGTCTACCTGTCTACCTGTCCTCTCACTAACACAGGCATGAGGGGGCTTATGTTTGCTCTGGGTTTTTGGTGACAGTGGCACTTTTGCAGCCTTTGGGCATTACGTTGGCGTACAGATGAATAGCATAGTAGGGATCCAGGCAGGAGCTGATCTACCAGGTCTATGAGGCTGCGCAGGAAAGTCCGGCAGGAGAAGGTGGAAGTCCCACCCCTGACTCATTTAAAACTCATCGGCACGAAAGCGCTGACCGCAGAGAAGGGCCCAGAGCAGGCGGGAGGAGGAGCAGCTGGGTCGCCTCTGTTGCACAATTATTTATTTATAATTTATTCCCCGCGCAGCCCTTACCCATCGCTGGGTACAGCCAGCACATGACGTGCAGAAAGGCTGTAGGAACAACACAGGCTTCCCAGGTGAAAAGTGGAGGAGATAGATAGCCACAGGATCCCAGTTTGAAGCAGGGTTTTAAGAGCTCTGGCGTGTTCTTGACCTAAAAACATTGGCCCAAAGCAGGTGTCCACCTTGAATCACCTGCACAACTGACCGGCTGAGTCAAGATTTATCGAGAAACACTTTTCCTGAGCACAGAAGGGCCGGCAAATCTGTAAGATTTAAGACATCTGTGACCAGTGAATCCTCTAGACTAAAAATAACAAATAGTACAGAAAACAGTGCCACTTCGCTGTGGTCAGCTCCAGAGCCCGGAGGATGCTCTGACCAACCGTCTCAAAGCTGTTGTACTCTCCACTCCTGCCTTGCAAATAGTGGGGATAATGCCTGGATGCTGATATGCTTTTAAGCTGGCAACTGTTTTGTTTTTTTTTCTAGCCAGGAAAGGGAAAGGAAAGAGTTATGAGGGCAACAGAATCCAAAGGTAGTGAAAAGTACGCACTGGGATTGCCCTCCCCTCCTGCACCCACACCAGAAGGCAAGGAGGGCTCAAGATGTTCTGCTTCCCTTTCTCTTTGAGAAGATTTAGATCTGTATTATTTTTAAGAAAGAAAACAATACGTGACATAAACCAGCACAACCTCCATTCTAGTGAGGAAACCAGCCTGTCCAGGAAAGGACTTTCTTATCTCAGGATATAACCGAAATCAGGCCTCCGAGGCCGCCCGCGCTCAGAGCGGTGATTTAGGCGTCTGCTGGGTAATACCCTGGTTGGTTTAAAATGGGGCGTCAGAATTAGATTTAATTCTAGCTACATGGCTCAAGCACCAAGTGTTTTGAGGTTAAGATGCAGCATTCCCGGCTTTAAAGTTCGCCTGAGAGTTATTGCTTGATGTTGTAAATGGACTTAAGGACCGTAGGAGACGGTTTTTCATTACAGCCCTGATACAGTAAGCCACTTAAACACTTGCTTATGTCACACTGAAATAAAAGGGATTTATGGACACCGCTACGTGCTTTGCTGAATCAGAGCATTTTTGCTGAGCGCTGTTTAGAGGAAGCATGAGAAATAACCTGTGCAGATGTCCCCTGGTGATGCGGGAGCCCGAGCAAGGCTAGAAAGCACTGCACGGAGGAAGCGAGGAGCCCCTGGGCAGGCCAGGAACTCTTTTGTCAGCTCTCAAGACAAAACAGGGAAGTCACCAGGTCACTCAGCCTTTAGCTCTCCTTAATTTTTCTCCCATCACTCCCCGTCGGCATCCACACAATGGCTGGGTCGCGCCTTTCGTGGCGTGCTTCCACCGGGCTGACACTGTGGCCGACACCGTGGCCGACACCGTCCCGCCTTTCTCAAGGAGGACTCTTGCTTTCTCATGACCGATGGTGGTTTTTTCCTCTCCTTCTGGCAAAGGAGCGTTTGCAGAAATGAACGCGACGCTCGATGAAACCCCCCTGCACATCCCCTGTGATCCCCCAGGCGATGGGTAACGTCAAGCTCCTCCAAGGCACGGCAGCACTCCCTTCCTGCAGGGTAGGAGAGGTTTTTAAGAGCTGTATCTGTAACCATGGTTTCAGCAATTTCATCTCCATTCCCTAGTCCATGGGTAAGGACATTGATTTTTCAAGGGGTGGGATAAAGAGGCTCGCAGGGAAAGCCAAAGGCCTGGCATATGATACATTCCTCTGGTCCTACCAAACCCGTGGGAGATGCTGCATCACCGTTGGTGTATATTTTCTGGCCATTCAATCCAGCTATGGACTCTGCATGTATTTCACAGAGCCTCAGAGCCCTTCCGTAACAAGGAACCTCATGCTGCATTAGGAGCTGGTGCCTGGATATGAATCAGCCATCGGCTGCTTCTTTTCGCCTCGCCACTATCCACATCTACAGGATCTTTCCTGGGCCCATGCTTTTGGCTCCAAAGCTCCATTTGCTACCAAGTTCCCTTCCTAAAAAAGGATGTTCCTGTTTCTTTGAATATGCGACATCTTAGTTTTCCTACAGAAGTGTTGCTAGAAGATGGCAGATGCCTGAGGATACGGCTGGGATGCCCTTCCCAGGGGAAAACCATCTGGCTTGCAACTAACCTCTCCTGCTCCAGTGCACCAAATAACCTTTTCAATTAAAAATATCATCACATGAACAAATTTGAATGGTAGAAGTGTTGCGTAATGGGTTCCTACGCAGTGTAGTGAGAAACATTTGTACTTCTGTCGTGGATTATTTCAGAAAGCTCGGCCCGTGTTACGTACTGTGTCGCTGAGCTTTACAGGCAAGGCAGGCTATGTAGACCTATGCTTCGTGTGCCAAATTAAAATAATTTTTTTCCCTCTTCAAAAAGTAATTACAAACCAGACTTTCCACTCTTGGCTTAGGAAAGACTCATGGAAATTAATGGTAGAAATGAGGACTGTATTCAGAAACAACAGTTTCTCCTGACTGTTTCCCCATCCTCAGAGCTTTGAGCCACCGAGGCTCAGGTGGAAGCCAGCCTGCCTGAAGACGGTCCATTCCGGTGCAGAGGAAGAGCAGGGGAAGTGAGCGTGCACACGGGCTTTGCACATGGACCGCGAGACGGCACGAGCAGTGCTGCAAACCATGGTGACGTGCGTGCCAGCCCAGCGCGGTGTGCAAGCCGCGTGGCTGGGATGGATGAACCCGGCTGGACCAACAGGCATCTTACTCCCCTTCTTCAGGGCTTGCTTTCACTGAGGCACAACCAAAGGACTGCAGAAAAGACCAAACCCCCTGGGCAGAGCCTTGCCTGCTCCCCAGCCGCCCGGCCAGTGCTGCTCCCCTTCCCACCACGCACAGAGCCAGCCGTGGCCGTGGCCCCTCTCCCCAGGTGCCCATGCAAGAACCGGCCATGTGGCTCAGCTCTTTGCACACTTTGCACACTTGCAGCCATACTCATCTCAGTCTCCGTCGGTATTATTTATTGGGTGCTGATGCAGACCAGCGACTGTGGAGGATGCTTTCAGAACACATGGCATAAAAAAGAAAGATAGGCCATTCCTCCAGGATCTTGAAGTGTGAGTGTAGGACAGGAGATGACATATGGATGCAAGCAAGTGAAGAGACAGTGCTGGCCAGTGCGACAGACAGCCATTTGCAAAACCAGACCTGACTCAGGAAGGTGCTGCCACATGCGAAAAATAAACTGTGCACCCATTGAAAGGGCACTACTTCCCCCCCCAAGCTTAGGAGTTGCCACAATGGGAAGGCAGTAAGAAGTGGTCAAGTGGGAACAGGATGTTTAATCTAATAGTTTATTGTAATCAGCGGGCTGTCATCTCTCCCTATCTCCTTTCAGCGTGTCTGTCCAAACGGCGTGCAAAGCGACACAGATTTTTGTGTATTCAGCACAGTAATTGCCTCCCATATAGGCAGCGAGCATTTAGGAAATATTCTGCCTCCAATTATAATTTCTGATTTGAGTCATGGAAGAATAAGCCATATTCCTCTTTATTTCTGCAGTCACCAGCTAATGAAACGTGCCGTGGATATTTATAGAACTGCCGTTGTAAATAGCATTTGCATTTGGTGCCTTTGAGTTATTTAGTGTGATGGTGCTTTCACCAGGAGGTTTTTTTCATTCTGAAAGGGAAAGGTTCCCTTTGGAGCTGTTTCCTCCCATCGCCTTCGCTGTTTGTGTTGGATGGAGCAGTTCTGTGGGCAGTTGCCGATAATTTAGTGACGAAGTGACGGGCGTACAGGGATTAGCTGAGCACGGTGTGGGTTTTCGGGCTGTGTCACAGACAGTTTACAGGATTCTCCGAGACAATGTTTGGAGTTACAGCGAAGATGAATAGAGAGGAGGGCAGTTGCCAGAGCAGTTCATGCCGCAGAGCAAAACAACCGCCGGCCTGCCTTCCCTAGGAAATCCATTGTGTAAATATTTGGGTAGGAGCCTCCAAAGGAGATATAAAGTCTTGTGATAAAGGTAACTAAAACGTCCTTTCCTTGAGAAAAACAGCTACAATCCAGAAGATCCCATGAGTAACCACAAGAGATATCTCCTTTCCGTAGCATCCCTTTATTAAAGTGAACAAGCGTGTATGTCAGGTCTTGTTGTCACTGATGGATCTCAAAGCGTTTTCCATCCTCAAGGTGCAGAAGCCAAGGAGCGGAGAATGCACGCACGCCTTGTGTATGATCAGCTCTCCTGCACACTAATCCAGCACCTCATCCACACAAACACATTGCTTCAGATCTTCCTGTGCCTTACAAGCACCATCTGTGTTTGTGTATTGGAGATATATTATCCCTAGTCTTTACACACTCATGTACATGAGTGACAGAGCTTTTTTAAAGTGCTTGAGTTCAGCTTATCAAACGCTTGGGTCATGCCGCATGTGCAGGCACTAAAAGCAGCAGATTTTCAGAAACATCTGACGTACTAAGCTGGTTTGGGTGGGAAAAAAAAATCTGTTCTGTATTTTGACGCATAATTTCCATCTGAGTTCGTGATAAGTCTGGCCCATGAAATGCATGTCGCCCATATTCACACCCGGCGTGTGCAGCTCCCTGCCATATGGATGAACTGTTAGCACTCAGGAGTGTGTAACACAGTCCTACCTCTTTGCACATCTTGAGAAGCATCAGAAATTTGGGGGGGGGGGGGGGTTGATGGGGATACAACATCCTTGGCTGTTGGAAGGCTGAGCAAGCAGCAGGCACAACCATGGAGCTCACCTAGGAATTGTCTCCCCTAACTTGAAATGTCTGAAAGTTCTCTCTGGTTTGAGCATCAAGGGCATCTTGCCTGCTCGGTTGAACAAAACACTTGCCTTTTTACTTTGTGAAGTAGGGGTGGAGGGCTTTGCATTCCAGAATGATACTGGGGTCTGTGTTGGTACAGGGAAACTCAGTCACTGAGCTCACAGTGAAAGCCAGGACTTGATCAGGAGCAAACTCCCCCACTTCCCTGCCACGCCAAGTATCCTTCTCTTCTGTCAACAGCTCTGCTCAACCATTGCTTCTTGTCTCTTTGCTGGGATTTTGCTTTTCCATGGTTAAGGGAAAGCCATGCCTTTGTGCCTCTTAGCTCTCTGTTCCCCTCATTCTTCTCTGGGTAAGAGCCTCGGGAGTGGAGAACCTCAATTCACTCCTTGTAGTCATCCTCCTTCTAAACCCTGGTGCTGCTCAGCTTATGCTTAGTGACCTCCTGCTCCCATATTCCCATCTGTAGGGCTTTGGTGTTGATTTCCCTTCTCTGGTTACGTAGAGAAGCAGAAGTTCCTTGACTTGTTCCCCTGGCGCTGGCCACAGCCCCATCCATCGCAGTGCAGCAGATACCACAGATCAGCCAATTTGCAACGTGTCAGAAGCAGCATCTTTCACGCAGACAGACTGTGCTAAATCAGTTCCTTCTCACTGTGCTTTGAAATGTTCCCGTTTCTTGCTCTGACAAACTAGCAGAGTTTGTATTGATCTGATGATGAAAAAAGCACATAATGTGGGCTTCAGGCACCTGGTGGAATAATAAAACAGAAAGGAGGGAGGGCACAGGACCATCATATTTTAGCTTATATCAAGTAGGAAGTCTGTCTTCCACTTTCTTTTCTTTTCTCTTGGAAAGCATCATTTGTTTCAAAGGGAAGTGAAAAGCCCCATGGCTGGGCATCCTGCCTACAGAAGGAAATACTGTGGCAGATCTCCAGCCACATACATTGTGGTCCTTCTGAGCTTCAAGGTACCAGCCAAGACAAAACCAGATGCTCCTTCATCACCTGTGTTGGTACCTGGGGCTGGGAGCAGGGGCCAGGGCTGGGTCTCTTTCTTCCCCTGAGCCTGGTGCATCCTTTCCTGCAGCAGCTCTTTGCCCTCTCTTGTGCAGAGCAGCCTGGGTGGAAGCAGACTGCAGGCCACCAGCTGGGGTCATTAGCATGAACCTTCAAACCGCTGAGGCACAGAAACAAGGTGACACTAAAGAAATAAAGTTCATGCCTTGCTGTGTGCTCACACACTGCATGATCAAACCGTAAAACCAATCGTGGTCTTTGACAGCCAACTTTGCTGATGGACAGAACTGCTGGGGACAAGCTGATGTGAAAGCAGTGTGCTTTCCTTCCCTTCGCTCCTCTTGCCTGCCCCTTTCCTGCAAGTGATGTTCATGAAATGCTTTGTGATTAGCCAACCATCATGTGCTGCATTTCAGAGTTTCACTTCATTCAGATACTCCATGTTGCCAGCTGTTTGCATTTGGGATTTCTTTAAGCAGTGAAAGCACTAAGGGGATACAAAACTCTGGGTTGGAAAAGTGTGGAGAGCTAAAGAAGCTTCACAGGGAAAGCAAGAACTTTGCTGAAACACTAAAGCACAAAGTCAAACATCTCAGAAAATTTTCCTTCTTCCCCCTTTCACCTTCTTTTATTCTCATTTCAATTTTGGTATAACTGATGGAGCGTAACACATGAGACCTGCACTGCATTTCCATCCCCACCATTGCACGTTACCACCACGATAAACTCACTGCTTTATCTCTTGCCTTGGGTAAACTCATATTAAAGCTGGAATATCAGTGCATAGTCACCATCTTGGGGATGCAGCAGATATGTGGCAGTAAGAGGACGAGAGACATGCCAGAGCAGAGCTCAGCCACCCGGAGTTTTGTCTGCTGGGGGGGTTGGAAGGGACCTGCTTGCAGGTCCCTGCACCCAGGTGAACACAACCTACACCACTCTTACTCCGAGCAGGGCAAAACATTGCAAAGCCCTTCTGCGAGCCTCTGGCGTAGCTTTACAACTGAGCTGAAAGATGTTTAATACAGAGCTCATAGAGAAAAATCTCACTCACCAAGTAATATACCTTATGAAAAGCCATATTTTGCATAACATTATTTACTGGAGGAAACTCTCGTAAGAAGACAATTTATTGCCATGGCGGTAACTGGCTGACATTTATGAGAAGTCTTGTTTTACAAGGCTTTCCTTTGGCTGCAATGCGAGGGTTCCAGTTGTGCTCACAGAAAATGAGAAGAAAAGCAATGTTATTTAGCATGCACGATACTCCAGAGGCATACTGGCGTGCATAACAACGGGGGTAAAGTCTGCTTGGATCACAAGGGATTGTGCATTCCAGGATTGTAAATTTGGGGTCAGTTGAAGGGAAAAGCTTGTTTTGACTGAAGTTGTCTCATAATAAACTCCATATCTTGCGTGGCCAGCTTGAGGCTCAACAGAGTTGTTGGCACATCTGCATTTTTGCTATGGGGAAGAGGCTGGGGTCAGGGTAAGACTCGGTCTGTCCTGGCCCCAGAAAAGGGGGAGATTGATGTGGGACAGAGCTGGCAAGAGGGAGGACAGAAGCACCCAGGAGAGCTTGGCAGGCTCCTGTGCCAAGAGCCGGCAACCAGCTGGATGAGGGCAATGCTGGTGGAGATGGCCACGGTTGCAGACCCCATGGCAATGGCCATGAACCGCCTGGGCTTTCGAACAGGCAAAGTTGATGGTGGGGCATCCACCGCTGCCTCCTGGATGCCAGCGTATCCAGCCCCATCAAGCCACAGGAGTGGGTGATTTTTAACCCGCAGAGCGAAAGCAGAAAGCCGAGCTGTCCTCAGTTAACCCCCCGAGCCCACATCTCCCAGCTCTCTGCAAGGCAGCTTTGCATCAGGGGCTCAGCTCAGCTGGTGCCAGTGGGGAGAGGTGATGGGTGAGGGCAGAAATGCCCGGGGTGCCGCGCAGTCACGTCCCCAGCAGCCTGTACCCCCGCTGCC
This sequence comes from Aramus guarauna, assembly GCA_013400195.1. Taxonomy (NCBI): domain Eukaryota; kingdom Metazoa; phylum Chordata; class Aves; order Gruiformes; family Aramidae; genus Aramus; species Aramus guarauna. Next base: position 253,666 of record VXBL01008794.1, read on the forward strand.
AGGCACCTGTGGACCCTCTGCTCCCTTCTGGTGATGCTTTAGGACCCACTATGGAAGAAATATCATTAAATTGAGATGGGAATCCATGCAGCGTTCAGGAAGGTGCCTTGGCTGGAGGCCGGTGGCTCCCTGGGGGACTGAGCCACGCCGTGGGGCTGAGCTGGGTCCGTGCCGCTGTGGGTCCAGATGTGCATGTCGTGGGGCAAGCCCATGCCAGGGGGGCTGCCTGCGTGCTGCCTAAGTCATGCTGAGGAGGGGATTTCCAAGAGCCAAAGAGGCTTAAGGCGGTCCATATCCCATTAGCAGATAGTGGGATTGTGCCTGTGCGCGCTTGAAGGGCTTTGTGGGGCTGAGTCTGGAGCCGTAACTCTGCAAAGTTGCTCCTCACTTATGGTGGTCTGTGCACAAGGAGAGCCAGGAAAGGGCTTGACCAACTGTAGAGGAGTTTCCTCAGGCCACTGCTCATTTATTTCTTAGCACATCAATCTACAGGACCTTGGAATCAAGGAATCACAGACTGGTTTGGGTTGGAAGGGACCTTAAAGCCCATCTAGTTCCAACCCCCTGCCATGGGCAGGGACACCCTCCACTAGACCAGGTTGCCCAAAGCCCCATCCAACCTGGCCTTGGGAATCTTCTGTGTCTTCTATACCTAAAAGTTTTATCGATATCATTTGTTAACAGTTGTAATAAACTATACTGGTATGGGAGCACCTTTGGACCAGTATAATACTATCACAAGTGGCTCCCGTGATGCATCTGAAATAGGACACCCCAAGTAGGACAAGCCCATTTGGGATCCAGGCCCAAACGAGCAGCTGGTGGAACCCCAGGGAGCTCAGGGAGAGCCTGCCTTTCCTCTGCGCTGCCTCCGGGCTGGCCGAATCCCTGCTGTTGAGGGGCTTGGGGGGAAACTTGTCTGGATGTCTCCTCCACCAACCAAGCTGGCTGCGAAGCCAGAGGCTGGTGTATGAAATGTCGGGGCCCCTGTGCTGCAAACTGTCCCCTTGGCCCCATTTTTCACACTGGAACAACCTGCTCCCAGCAGCTGCATCCAAGCAGATGCCACAGGCTGCTCCGTGACAACTACTAGGGTGGCTTTTCTTCTTCTCCTTCCAGCCTTTTCCTTCCCCCGATGCCAAAAGAAGGGGGATTAATTAAAAAACAAACAAACAAACAAACAAACAAAAAACCCCAACCACCACAAACAAACCAAAATCTAAAAGCACCGCAGCAAATGAAAGCCGCGGGAGCCGGCAGTCGCGTGCCGAGCTGGAAAGCCGAGCGCCCTGACACGCGTGTCTCTTCTCTCCTACAGATGACGGAGGGCCGCAGATGCCAAGTGCACCTCCTTGACGACAGGAAGCTGGAGCTCCTCGTTCAGGTAGTAACTGCGCGTTTCGCCATGCCATAGTTTGCTACGGCTTGGGGGGGGGTGGTTTGCCCGGGGTGGGGAGAGAAAAGGGTTTTCAGCTGGTTTTCTCAGCAACTTCACGCCGTGATTGCCTGCAGAGCGCAGGGAAGCTGCACTGGTGCTGGGTGGGAAGGATCTGCAAAGACGTATCTGTGGGAAGGACTAATTCAAGACACATTTTGCTTTATTCTGTGCCAAAACTGTCCCATTCACTGCCAGCGAGACCGAAAAGCATCTCTGGTCATTTCTGACACTGTTACTGTATCACTTAGCTATTTTTGAGGCGTTGCTTAGCTTTGAGAAATGTATTGCATCTGTTGAAAATACCCCCAGCGTTCATTTTTATCTTCCCCGCTTGCCATGCTGGATTGCTGGGGCAGGATGCGGGGCCCCGCGCCGGAGCCGGCCGTGCCCCATGCACCCGCCTGCGCCGGGAGACACGGCAGCGGTGGTGGGGCCACGGGCATTGCTTGAGATGTTACAGAGGTTGTAAAATGTGTCAAACGCAAATACGCGTTAAGAGAAGTCCGTGCTCCGTCTGCCTTGTTTTTTTATTTAAAAGAAAATTATGGAAAATAAGGAAAAATGAGAGTCCGGCGCTGGCTGTGTAATGACGGGCTGATGGAAGCTGTAGCATCCTGCGCTTTTCTGACGGTTTTGGCTCGCGTCTCGGAGATCACCAACGGGTTAATAACAAGAATTAGAAGAATGCCTTTCCTTTTACAAACGCTGCCGGCCAGCCACAGGCAGCCCAAGGAGCAGGAAATGAAACTTCCCGTAGTGCCCAAATCCCCCGGCTGCGGCTGATAACCTGGGGGGGGGGGGCAGGATCCTACCCAGCACTGGCAAACCTGAATGGGATTGCTGGAGGTGACATGAATCACCGGAAGCACATTCATCCTCGCTTTCTGGAAAGATGCTTAAAACTACCATTAACAAAATGCTAATGGTAACATTTTTTCACGTACGTCGTCACCCGAGGAGGTGAAATTCCTCAGCTTCCTGTGACACTCGGTGTGGTCAGAGAGTGCCTGGATAACCGTGAACGAGCCAGGCCGGGGCTGGAATAAAACCAGCTAAATCAGGATGACTAATTAAAACAAAACACGATAGAAATGGTCTCGGCACGGCGAGCATCCCTGCACCAGGCCACACCGGGCTTGCGGGAAGTTCAGCCACCTTCATCACAAGCACACAGCACTTGGCTTCCTATTTCATATAAATGCCTGTTTAAATTTTTCTTAGTTCAATTAAAAATGAATGGGCTGGAGAACAGCTCTGCTAAAGCACTGCTCACAGTATTAATAATCACAGTTTACAATATACTGTGGGAAATCTATATGAGCTGCCCTGGCCAAGCTGCTTATTTGGGGTTTTTATCAGTAACACAAAAAAAAACCACAGTGAAGATGACAGACGAGGAGGCTGGTTTGGGAAGTTCTGTGTCCACTTCTGAGTCAGGAGAAACAGTATCATGTAATATCAGGTTTTTGAAGTGTTTGATCACACCTTCAATGGGAATTTCTCGTAATCAATATAGGAAGCTAATGGCTCTGTAAATCACAGTAACTAGTTTGCAAGTGACCCACGGTTGAATTTTATTCGTACAATAAATTGTTCTGCTGTTTTCAAGTAACGTATGAATGGGGAAATGGGGAAAGCCAGCAGGGATGATTATGAAAATTTCATGCCCAGAAAAAGCAGTAACCTCTGTTGCGTGCAGGTTGACCCAGATCTCTGAATACCACCGTGCCCCTGTGTGTACAGCTTTGCACGCTGAGGCATCTCAGATGCTTTTCTGGTTAAATGAGGCTTTTCGCTGCTGTTCGGTAGCCTCTACTCGGGGCGATGGTAAATAAATCACTTTTGGGTGGAGCAGACGGCAGAGGAAGCGGATGCTTGGGCTCGAGTATGTCCCCAGCATCGATACTCTGCCTGTAAAGCAGGGTCAAAGCCACCAGCTTTGGGGTGGTCCGGGGGCTGCTCCGCTCGGGGCGGGAGTGGGCTGATGCTACCCAGATGCCCCAGCGGTTCCTCAACCGACTGGGTCCCGCCGGGAGCAACGTGCACTTTTGCCAGGGGAAATCTCACCACCTGACCCGTATTGTTTGTAATTTGTGGTGAGATTTCAGATAAAAGTTGCTTTGTAAGTTCTGAGTGCCGTTATTTTTATTATTACCTTATCTCGTAGCTGAACTGAATAAGGAGCTGTAAATAAAATGTTCATCCAACCCCGAGCTTCTGGCTGTCACTTCAAAGCTGTATTTTTCTGTGGGTATCTTGCCACGGGCTGAAACGGAGGCCGATTTGCTGATTTATGCCATGAGAGGGGTTCCTCCGTAGCTACGTTGGGCCTTAACACCTAGACCTGCGTTGGCTTGAATCGCTCGAGAGCAGAGCTCCTAAATTCTCGTGTGAAATTTCCTCCTTCCCACCAACCTCAGCCTTTGCTGGAAGCTTTTCCGTAGGTAATTTCACACCCTTATGGCAAGTTCAGCAGAGACCGCTGGGAATCGGTAGAAGTGATTTCTCTGCCATGGGTGAGGTCAAAATGACGTCCTCACCTGGATCGAGCTTTACGCCGCCTTGCAGCGCTCGTGCGTGTGATGTCAAGCGCTCTGCTTAGAGAAGGGCTCAGGGAACCTGCTGTTGTGTTTTGGGGTGGAAAAAACCAGCAGAAGAAGCTGGATCTGATGAGTGTAGCTCCCTTGAAGGGATGCAGGAGGGCTCCCGGAGCATCTTGAAACTGCTTAGGTCGGTGACTCCGGGGAGCTGAAATTATTTCCTCTCCTGCTGCCCCGAGTGCTGCTGGGCAGAAAGAGATGCATCTGGGAACGATCAGGGCGTTTGCAAAAAGCAGTGCATTACGCAAATGTGCTTCCTTTTTTGCCTGCGAATTAGCTGCGATCATACTCGGGGGTTTATGAATATGTCGTTTGAAACGTATCAATCGGTGGCTAACGAGGACCGTACCGCAGGCTGCAGGAGGACGGCAAGCGGTAACCGTGCTTCTGCGGCTGCTTCAGGAGTCAGCCTTGGCTCTGCGCGACTGCTCCGCCAGACCAGACTGAAGCGTTTCGACACCACAAATTCTCTCCCGAAACTGCAAAGACCCCCTCAGACCGGCCACACGGCTATTGCCAGTGGGACACCCTCGGGCACATATGTTTTATTTGCGTTACTGAGCCCCAAAAGTAAGATTTTGGCTCAGAGGCAGCATTTGTGACCCCTTTTTGGGAACGCTGGCTTGCTCCGGCGTTGGCACATAACGCGAGGGCTTGGGGTTACCACCACTGGGAAAGTGATCCTGGCTTTAGTCAATCTTAGGGTCCTGACTAAAGTCTTTTCCTCCCGAGCTGAGCGGCTGCAGAGTGGTACAGCAGCAGCTAAGGAAAAGCAGAAACAGAGGCTTTGCAATGTAAAAGAAAGTCCTCCCCAATGTGTTTTGTCAGATAAATGCTGAAATCTGGAAGGGCTAATCATAAATGGAGACGGAGGAGGATCATGTGGAAATCTCTTCCTGAGGGTCTGAAACTCAAAGCCTGTTTGACTTGGGATTAGGAAGAGGAGTTGCATTTGGTATGTGTTTCAGTTGAGAAATGCCTGTTGATGATCTGGTGTGTGTGGCGAGTTTACACAGGGTATTTTTTGACAGCGTTTTCTTTCTGAGCAGGAGCAGAGTGTGGCTCCTTGGATCTTCTTACAATCTGGGGTGTTTTTTTCCTGTTCCTGTTTGATGCATGTTTAGTTTCTAATACGCTGGGTTTTTTTTAAAGCGTTTGGCTTTATCTAGCTAATCCTTTTCAGCGAGTGAGTCCCTTTTTTCTTGCTGCTGGAAAATGGATTTGCTCATATTCCCTGCTCTCAGCCTCCCTATCTGTCATATTATTTCCCTGTGACCACGTATCATTTGTCTCTTGCACATGAAAGGTTTGTGTTGCTTTATTTAAAGACTTTTGCGTAATTGGCAATTTGTTCCTTTTCATGTGGGTTTTTATAAACACGGCTTTTTTCTGGGCTGGCTGAATCAGGCGGCCGGGCTCGTTCCCGGCTCCTGTGCCGGCTGTCGGTGCCTGTTATCTGACAGCGGCTCCGGCAACTGTCATCCCACAGTGTTAAGCCTCCTAATTCTTTCTCTCTGGCAGAGTTATTGCAGAAATAGAGCTCATCCGAGGCTCGTAGCAGAGCCGTCTGTGGGGTCTGGAGAGCTCTGAAATTTGATCGGAGGAAATAACCGGGCTTTTTTGTTTCTGACTTTCTTCCCGAGGAGCACTGAGCCTGCTTTGGAAGAGCCAGGGAGAGACGAGGGGGTCAGCACCACGCTCGTCTGTAGGTATTTGGGTGGCTAGCCCACCGGGATGTCCATGTTACCACTTCTTCAGTACCTCTTGCTACCCAAACAGCTGGGGCTAAGCTGGGGAAGCTTGCAGTGTTTCTATCTCCAGCGCAAGTGCATGCAGAACCAGGTGAACAGCAATACGTGTATATGCACAGCCAAAATTAATGAGATGCGCAGAACATCCCTTTCCAACCTTTTTGCCTTGTGTACGGACTCTGCTTTGAGCGAATCAGGAGTCCTTCAAAAGCCCAGGACTTGTCTCCAGCATGCCTGCGGTGCTTCAGCATCTCATCCCCAGCAACCACTCCAGACTGGGAGACGCTGGTAGCGGTGAGCCAGCGCCGGGCTGGCGAGATGCCTTTGGGGGCTGGTGACTCACCGCCGCAAGGACGGCTGTCACCGGCGTGGCCATCCCGGTGGAGATGCTCAGTCCAGACAGCACCAGTGTCCCCCCTCGCTGGGCCAGGCTGAGGCATGCTGTCCTGGGGACAACGCAGCCTCTTTTGAGAGCAGTAACTCCACTAATAACGGTTAGAGGGAGAAATAAAATGTTCCACTTCCCTTCCAAAATGCTGTTAAGAGTTTCTGTGATATTTTCAGCTTTGTTTATGGTCAGGAAAATGCAGGCAAAAGGGGTTTACCCGTGTTTTCTTGCTGCCTCACTTCTGTAAGCAGGGTTACCTGGGCTGGCACGGTGAGTAAAGGCTCCCCTTTGGGAGGTACTGAGGATGGTACCTGCCTGCCATTGGGAAGAGGCTATCTAATTTTGGATAGAAGTTTTGTGTGAGGACCACAGCAATATATCCCATCCTCAGAGCAGGATAAACGAGTCCCAGGAACCAGGCTGAATCTCCCCTGGGAAGCCACAAAAATTGCAGAAAACTGGAGTCCAGCCCTGCTCCACTGCCAAATCTGGGGATCCCTTTAAAAGCCCCAGCTCCCGGGGTGATGCAGAAATGCAGCCGTGCAGCCCTGACCGTAAATGGAGACGTTTGGGTGCCAGTAGCCGTCCTCGCCGTGCGGGAGAGACCAGCCCGGTTCCCTGCAGCGCGCAGGCTCTGCTCCAAAAGTGCTTTTAACCGTCACTGCGGAAGGCAGCAGCAGCCGGCGCTGGGCAGGGAGCGAGGAGGCAGGAGCAGGCAAGAGGGTGAGTACTGCCCTGCCGGCCCCGCTGCCTTCCCTTACACCCTTGTGGGAACAGCACGGTGAATACGTGGCTGGGGTTGCTTATAGGGCATGTCCTATAGGGCGTGGAGAGCTGGGATGGGCTGGTAACGATGCTCTTGGTGAGCATCCGAGGCAGGATCCCTGCATCCCCACTTCCCACCCAGCCTCTCCATACCCGCAACAAAACGGCTGGAAAATGTCCCTTCGTCTTAATGCAAGGGCTCAGCATTGGATTGACAACTGTCCTCTGAGTGGCTTTGTAGGTTGTGGGTTGGTGGGTTGCTCCTCTGCAAAGGAAAAAAAAAAGCATGTAGGGCAGATAAATAAGTGAGACCAGGCTGAACTTGAGTGGAGTTTTCTTCTAAGAATCTGGCAGGATCCAGTCTCTTGCACTGAGAAAAATGTGCAAAAATTGGATTTGGAGCATAATTTAAAATGGGTTGGAGACGAAGGGGTGCTTAGATCTGCCTTTTGGAAAGGAGGCTTTATTTTCCCTAACTCACTGCAATGCTAGGACTCTGGTATAAGTCTGATTTCAAAACCAAATCCTGATTTATTACAGCAAGAGTAAGACCGTAGTCCAGTTCAGTAAGTGTTTGGAAAATTACAAAGATTTTTTAACATCTTTGGCATTAAAAATTATTGAGATCCACAGCTTTGGATCAACTTGGGAGCTGTAGAAGTGTCTGAAGTGGGATTTACACCACCGGGACAAACCACGCAATTCCCCCTCCGCAGCCTGTGGCCCTGGCAGAAGAACGGTGTGAAGCTTTCTCCCTCCTGCAGGAAAGACTCCTCCTGGCCTTCCTCCGCCTCTTGGGTCCCCGTTTGAGAGTTTTGATCATCTTAAATACAGCAAGCGTGACTGCAAATGGGGTAAATGTATGGCTGGATTTACAGCGGGATGGGGAGGGATGGAGGAGAGTCTGCTCTGCACGAAGGGAGGTGTGGACCAGAGATTCAGGTCTGTGGTCTCACTAAGAAACCAGTGAGCCATGAGTTAAGAGCTTTTCTGCTGAAAAGTTGGCTGTTTACCGAAAAATAACGTTAGGAAAATATGTTTAGCATTGCTCCGAGGGGATTGTGGTGCTGGGAGCGTTGTTGGCTTTCCCAGCCAGCGCACCTCCTGCAGACAAGGTTGTTGCACAATACCTAGATGTTGCCTTAGCCCAGATTAACGGATAAATGAAAAAAGAACCAGGAGAGCCAGGTCTGCTCCCAAACCCAGCCTTTCAACCTGCAAGGCGTGACTGTGTTGAGCTGCCCTACAGAGCCTTGCTAATTCCCTCAACAAGCATCCACCGCTGCCATCCGTGGCCTACAGGGCTGTAGCCTTGGGGGTCATTTCTCAGCTTAGGCTTCAGTGAACCCAGAGGCCCACAGAAGTCAAGCCTGGAGGGGAGAGTGTTTTGTGGGAAATGGGAGAGCGCAGAGGCAGAAGAGAAAGAGATTTGACGTGTGGAGGTGGGGAGCGAACAATTCGGCTGAAGAGCCAAGAGGGATCTCAGGAAGGGTGAAGGTGGAAAGGCTGGACTACAAGGGCAAAACTGAAGGGATTTGGGATAGGAAGAGGAATGAGCATCTCAGAAGGAAATCCTGAGCAGGGCTCAGAAACTAGGGGTGAAAGAGCCTCTGCTGTGTACCCTGGCTTGGCTCCAGCAAAGCGGTGCTGGCCCTGAGAGGCTGGTCCAAGCCCAGAAGCTCCCTGGCGTGCTGGGTGCTCCAGGCTCCCCTGAGCTCACCATGGGTGACCATGATGCTCAGTGAGAACGGACACGGCCCCTGTGCTACAGACAGCACTCAAGGGATGGACCTGCCAGAGGAGAACATGCTCGAAGGTCAGATGCCAGCAAGGCAGGCTGTGGGGTCATGCTAGTCGGTGAGGTTCACCAGGAGTAGGATTTGAAGAGGTCAAGCAGGGTGCATAGCTCCAGGGCAGGGATCAGCAAGCCCAAATGGAGAGGGAGCATGGAGAGCTTCCAAGGGGATCTGCTGTGCAGCAAAGGTCAATCTGGTCAAGCAGCTCTAGAGAAAGCAAAGCTGAAAATTAATGAAACCCAGCAGGGATAGCTCACTCCCTCCAGATTTGTTCCTCAGTCGCCTGCGGGCCAGCATGGGCATGGGAGGAGCATTAGCAGAAGATGGGACAAGTGGAGGTGGGGAGCAAGAGCTGCTGGGAGCAAAGTGACCCCAGAGAACGAGTCGGGTCAGGGCTGACCTTGCCTGTGGCAGAGGTACTTCTGTGTCCTGAGGAGGTTAACTGGAGCGGGGGATGCTTCCCTGGCACGGTAATGCTGCGCATTCCCCTTCTTTCTCAGCTGCCTTCTGGTTTCTGAACACAGCCGAGAGCAGATTTCATCCTCTCGTGCCCGAAGACCCCTGTAACCAAACCCTGCACGGCTATCAGGTGCCCGGTTAGGGGAACAGACTCCCGCAGCAAAGTGCTTACGGCTTCGTGAGAAAATAAGCAGGGAATGGCAATCATGCTCCTCCGTGGAGTGAAATGAGGGTGTGATTTCCAAGGGACTGCATAATCAATATCCCTAGTATCAGTCTTCCAGAATAAATTGCATTTAAACTAATACAGGCTGGGGAGCTATCCGTGAGCTGTCAGGAGAGAGATAAGCTGAAGACATATGTTTATTCATACTGCATATGCTGAGAGCTGGATATTCTTTACAGCTGGCCAAACGTAGGTAAAGATATTCAGTGATTTTTTTTTTTTTTAGTTGTTCTGCTAAAATTTGTCAAATACCCTTAATTTTGAGTACACATGGAGCTTTTCAAACTTACGGGGTCGGGGAGGGGGGGGGGGCAGTGCTGGTGACAATCCCAGTAAAACGTCTGGTGAAGGGAAAAAGCTCTTTCTTTTCCGACGAGTTAACTCCTAAAGTTTTGTAGCGCATCAGCAATTTAAATTGTCCTGGTGACCTCCCACCACATATGCCAGTACAGGAATGGCACATCCAGCATCTAATGGCTCCATTACAGAGAAAACGACTCACTCACAATTACTTGGGAGAAATTCAAAAATTCACTATTGTTTCTGCCCGGCTCAGCTGCTCCATGGCTTCAGTGGAGCTTTTGTTCGTGCCTGGGCTAACCTGAGAGTGTCCAACAGTGGCTGTGAAACACATCATTGTATCCCATGAGATGCTGCTCCAGCCACGGACAACTCAATGTCCCCCAGCCTTGCGTCCCGCTCCCCAGGGCTCAGCCACAGGGCACCACCAAGTGCAAAAATGGAAATACATTAGGTTTAGCAGCAGGATGGCGAGGCTGAAAGGCATAGAGCTCCTTCTGCTCTCCGCTGCACGATAGACCAGCCCTTGTGCTGGTGCCACATCCCACCTCACCTCCAGCCGTGGCTCGCCTGAGCCCCTGCCTGGTTCGGTCCAGGGTAGGCAGCGGTGAGATTAACTGGTTTAACGTAAGGTGTCTGTGCCTGAGCGTGGCGTGGGTGGAGTGAGCAGGGCATCTGTAGGGCACAGCCGAGCTCATCCTAAAATGGATCGTCTGAAATGCTTTCTCTCCTTGACTGCAATTAGGTCTTGGGTGGGTGTTCAGGCTGTGGATGGTTACGTGTGGTCAGATCAGTCCCGCTTTGGCTCCGGCTTCCCCCTTCACGTCCTCCTGGCTGGGCGAGGAAACCTAAATAGTAAATTCAGGTAAGAAAGTGCTAAATGTGGCACAGGACAAGAGCTGCCTCCTGGAAGGCAATGGAAATGGAAATAGAAAATTATTTTTTTACAGCATGGTCTGAGTGAGCAATTTTGAAAAATAATAACATATGTACCAGATGATTTCAGGAGATACTGAGCAGTCAAGAAGAGAGTAGCTAGAAGAAATTACGAGCAAGGCAGCATAGCAGATTTGCTTTCAAGCCAAGGTAAAAAAATGTACATTTCCAATCGGAGCTAGCATTTCAGGACGGAGCATTTCCCCTTATTGCTGCCATCGGACTGCGCAGTACAAATACTGGGGTGATAGTGAGTGAGAGATGCCAGGCTTGGTTGTCCAAGCTACATTACTCGGCTTACAGAAAATTGTTTTCGGTTCCCTTTCCCTTTCCTTTTCAGCCACGAGCAAATGCAGCTTAGGCAAAAGATCTCAATTTTCATCCAAAAGGCTCTTCCTTCGGCACGGCACGGTCAGACCCTCGGCCATGAGTGAGGCTCCTGGGCTCCAGGGCATCACACGCGTTGACCAAAACGGGTGTTAAGCTGTAACATCTCACTGGGAAATGGCTTCCTTTCCCTTTGCCTTGCTGCAGGTCACTGCACGCAGCAGCTGGCCCTGGCCGCGCTGTGTCAGGTTGGACCAGTTTGCCCACAGAGCTGCAGTAGTTGAAGGCAGCCCGCACGTGCTGACGCAGACAAGGGGTTCAGCATCACACCCGGCAGCGGCACTGAGGAGCTGGGTCTGGCACCGTGGTGCTACCGGCAAAGGTTTCTGGGGCTGGTTTGCCCCGCTGCCTGCGGCACGCGAGGGAAAGGAGACATGGGTGACCGCGCAGAGGGGGCAGGAGGCTGGGGACGGGCGGCGCGGGGGTGTCAGGAGACCACACTGCCCTTCCCAAGGGAGACCTGGGGGCTCTCCTGCCCTGCCCACCCCACCTCTCCCTCTATAGTCCCCATCCGTTCCCCCGGCCTTTGCCCAGGAGAGTGGTTTTTAGGCCCAGTCTCTTTGGAAATGATGCAAAATGCCGTCCCCAGGTGAGAGAGCAAATCTCCATCCCCCCAACCTCTGCTGTATTTCCAGTGTGTGCCTTGTCGGTCCTTTCTGTCTTTGTTGCGGGGAAGTGCCTACTCATGAGGAAGCTTTTGGCCATCTGATGTCGAAATGGATTTGTCTCTCTCTTTGGTGGTTTATTTTCCCGAATCGCCCTCCTCCCCCCAGGGATGCACTAGCTTGCTGATGGCAGCATGCCCCTGGGTTCGGTGCCCGGAGAAGGAGGGAGGCAGGCACAGCGTCTTCTGCGAGCACCGAAAGGCTGCCTGTGGCATTCGTGTCGGCCACGATACGGGATGTCATCAGAAAAACCATCAGCTTTTCTAATTCTCAGGACAGCGGAGACGGCTCTCAGCTCATAATTGGGTCATGCGTTAAAAAAAATGTACATGACCTCATCATGAGCAACAAGACATGTGCTCGTTCTCCCCTTACATTCCTCTCCCGACCTCTCCCGGAGAAGCAATCTTTTTGGATGAGAGGCTGTTAATACAGATGGGATGTCTTTTACTTTCCCATCTATCTGCGCTCAGAGCTGGCTCATCACCATTATGTTTGACCGATGCTTCTGTTATTACCTTTGCCGGGAAAGTGCCCATATTTGGGGAGGAAGAAGCACAAACCTAAACTTGCCTGGGAAGGAAGCTTCAGTCTCTGTCCCGATTTTGATGATGCTATCTTGGTAGCAGGTCAGACCAGGCACTTGGAGGTAAAGCCAGCAAACACACCATCTCTGGAAGGCGTTTATCTTTGGGAAAATTGATTAATAGTTTAGATTTTGGTTTGGTGATTCATCCCTGGTTTTGGAGAGCACTCTGCCCTCCGCTGTGCTGCCTGTCTCTGGCGTTCCTGTTCGCTGAAGAAGAATAGTCCCTCTGGTGCGAGCAGACCACAGGCCAGCAGTACCGCCTGGCCCCGTCACGTCTGTCTCCAGGAGCTGCATCCCCGTCACCCTCTGGAATGACACGGGGTGAGCGAGACAGGCATCCATCCCTTCATCCTCACACGGGCACAGGCACTTTTTGGGACACTGGGATCGAAAGGGTGCCAAACTGCAGAGGTAAATCTGGCTCATTGCTGGGCATATAACCCTGTGGCTTTTGGTGGAGGATGGCGAAATACAGGGAGGGTTGGAGCAGGAGGTGCGGCGGTGACTAGATGCGACCTGACGAGATCGTGAACAGCCCAGCAACTTTCAGCTCATCCCTGCCCTCCTGGTTTGGCAGCCAGACAGTGTTAGAGACTTCGGCTTGTCAGAGCGGATCTTATAATGTCTCTAAGTTACACTTGTCTCCTGGAAAAGAAATGAATTAAAGAGATTTGCCTTTGCTCCTTTTGAGAATAAAACAAAAGAAACCAGCCAAGCCATTTACACTTCATTTCCTCTCCTCGCTTTGAAGCCGGGACGAGCATTTCATGCGTAGAGTTGTTCTGATCCACACGGGGATGTGGGCAATGCCGTTGCTCGTGCTTGCCCGCTCTCTCTGAGGTTTATTGAAGGAGGCCATCCTGGCATCCAGGCATCAGCCCTGCGTAGCAGCCAGGCCATTGCATGGGACGAGCCTCCAGCTGTCGAGCGAAGGCAAAAACATTGAGGGTTTTGGCTGTGGCGTTGGGTTGCTCTTGGTTACTGGGAAGACTGATTCTTGCATTAATTTCGTTCTCTCTTTTGAGGATGCCTCAGCAGTAGATGCCTAATGAGAATACCCTGCCACTTAGACTCTGCCGAGACACCTTCACCATCCCCATCACTAGCAGGCAAGGGATGAACAAGTCCATTTCTTGAGGTTCAGTCCAGGCTTATCTTCTCTAGTTCTTTGATTTTTCTTGTCTTTTGAGCACCCAGAGAGCTTATACAGATAGGTTATATGCAGTAATGTGCTTTAAAGAGGAGGAAGCACCACCCATGCCCCTGACCGGGTCCATCTCATGGGGACTGGGCACGCATTTCTGGCTGCTCCCCACTCTGCTGTTTCCCTCCGCTCATCCGCAGAGCCAAACCAGGGATAACCCTCACGCCCCAGTGACTCCAGTGTCCTTTCTCTCTGCACCCATGTCTCATTCACCGGCCTCCCAACGCCCCTTTGGCAACCACAGCTCCATCAGTACAAACATCTGCGTGCTCCGGCACGGCTTCGGGTCCAGGCTTTGGGAGCAGGGGGTGAGATCTGCCTCCCAGCAGGACAAAATGTGTCCCTGAAGATGGAGACCCCAGAGCCAAATGTTTCCAGAAACTGTTGTGGTCACTTCTATACGCATCCAGGATTTTCTCAAATTATTCAGCGAATGTCTCTGAGACAGAGACGGTGCCGGTCAGGCACATTCGGTATGATTCAGAGCCTGTCACAAGCATTTTGCACAGCTCTAGCTCTTGGGCTTTAGAGAATGGTTTTAAAGCAGTCCTTTCCCTGAAAAACTCTATGGAGGAAGATAGCATGAATTATTATTTATTTTCACTGTGTGGACAGTTGATCAGTGACAGATGTTTCTAATTGCATTAAGCAAGTGGAAATAATGAAAATTAGATAGCAGATTCTCCAGGAATTTACATTTAGATTGAGTTACAATTTGCTATTAAAAAAGCAAATTCAATGTAGACGCATTGGTTCTTCAGCAGAAATGGGATCCGATTATTTTTAATTATTGTTTGATTATTTGAAAATGAGTTGTGTTACTGTACTTAAAAATATTTGACTCAAGGGGACGATTTAATGTGTGCGCTTTATGCTTCCCCAAAAAAAAGATATGGAAGAATTGAATTGTTCATCAGCAAACAACTCCTCCGCCTCCCCGTTAGGGTCATACTGAAAGGCAAATGTAAAACAGAGGCTGCCACAACCCCGTCTCACAGCGCTCGTGCAAAATTTGGCCGATGTGGGGATGGCGGTGACCGGATCAGGCTCACCCCAGCCGTCTGTGTCCCTGACAAACTGAATTAAGTCGCACTGACGGAAGACACGCCGCATGCCCCCCCTTAGGTACCACGCTAGGCTGAGCTTGGCAGGAATTTCAGGTTGATTATCTCCACGCCGTGCGTTGCGTGTAGCTGATGTAAAGCCAGCCAAGGGAGCAGAGGTGGGTGCGCAGCCTGAGCGGGGCGGGGGGAGCACGCGGGGCTTCGGCACGCGGAGAGGAGCAGTATCTGCTGCCTCCAAATGACACGTATATGACAGTTAATCTCCCAATTCATGCCAAGAGGAAATGAGCTGTGGTTCAAACCGCTGGAGGTTTTCCTTTTAGGACCCTCTTGCGTTTTTTTTTTTTTTTATTTTATCTCCTAGATTTCAAGTTCAGTTTCAGACACAGAAATGTGAGTTCCCTGTCAGCAGAGAGGGGATTTATGTGCAGTGCAGATTATTGTATGTCTCTGTGAGGTGCAGAATCCAAGCTGTAATACTTTTTTAACTAACTAGCTGGCTCAGCTTTTAATTTTTTTATTTTTTTTTTCCTTTTGCCTAATGAGAGCCTTATCCAGAACTCCTTGAAGTCAGAAAGCCTGTCTATCAGCTTCAGTAGGCTTTGGATCAGATTTCAAATCACTTATTCATTATTAATTACACATCTGGGACTCCCTTTTCAAAGAGTTCATTGTTAAATAAATTCACTTTTAGACATTACAGACTTGGCATTCTTGTGCATTTAATAAAAGTCTGGCAAACCAGCAAAAAGCCATAGGCCAACTTCTCTTCTGGTATTGATGGATGAATCTCTACTGAACAGCAGTGGTTTACACTAGAAGGATATAACATATCTCTTTGCTCTCATATAACTACTTTGTCTGAGACTAAGTCTGTGTTTGAAACTTTTGCCCCCTTTTTTTTTTTTTTTTCAATTTCTTCTCACTTTTCTTAGCTTTTCCCTACCAGCAAGAGTTCCTTTGTGGATTCAGGCATTGCATGCTAAATATCTCTGCTAGCCATTTTCCTTTCTCTTCGAAGAGATACTGGCATCTTCTTCCTAGAACAAACCACAGCCACATCTTCGCAGCCTCCTGGAAGAGCAGATGGGCAGGCAAATGTTTTCCTGATCCCTTTAGCAAGTGGAATGGAAAATGTCTTTCTAAAGATATATGGTCTTTCCTGTAGTCCTCAATCATCTGTTTCGAGTCCAGCCATTGAGACGTTAAAGAGACCAAGGAGCTGGTCTGGAAGCTCTGTTTACACAGAGGGATAATGTTTTGGGGGGGGATATGTAGAAATACGGATTTTCCTACTGAAGTCCATTTAATAGGAGGCTAGGCCCTAGATGAAAAAGCAGGATATATTACAATGTGATTTAATGGCACAGGGTATTCCCACTTTGCCACCAAAGGTACAAGGACCAGCAACCCATATTTCCAGTGCTGCAAGCAAGGATCTCCTAAGCTGTGCTCAGCCCATCCTTTGGTTCTGCAGGGCTACTTAGAAACTTTGGGGAGGGGGAACGGGGCAAGTCCTTTTTTTCTTCTCCTGATGCCAAATCAGAGTTCAAAATGGCTGAACGGTCCCAGTTAATACCAATGTCCAAAGAGATTGTGGAGATATAGATTCAGAAGACAGCTACCTGGTTTCCAAAGCTTTCACTTAATACCCAACTGTTATTTGGAAAGGAAAATCAATAGAAACACAGTTCCCCCCATGTAAATAATGAAGCTCTGAATGTTTGTCACAGGCAGACATCCACTGAGCTCATGGCAGGCTTTCAATGCAAGGGATAAAAATCACCACACAGTTGTGGAAGGGACTATGAAGGAAGAGGAGATTGCAACACTGGGGCACTAGAACCCCTCAGTAGTCAAAGCTAATTCCCCACTGCAAGTCAGATCTCTCTCCTGTTTTATCACAGAGAAAGGCAAAACCTTCCCTCTGCCGAAATTCACCTTCCTCAGTTTTTCAGAAATCACGTTAAATACGATTATTCTCTTCACCCTGACATATGAAGTGCAGCTCTTCCCAAAACTGCAGCCCTTCAGCATTAGAGATGATAAAGGCATTTACTCCTTGCAGTAGGAGCAAGTGCTGTGGTGGGCCCACAGCCATCTGGTAGGACATCAGGAGGGAAAGAGAGACCTGTCACACAGGCAGCATGACCACTGGCCAGTCAGCAGAGATGCCTTCAGTTCCCAGAGAGGTCATCACAATCTCCAGCATCATTTTCTGGAAGTCTTTGTGCTTCCAGCAGGAGCATCTGCCAGCAGCATGACAAGGCTCTGATCTCCAGGCTGGCTCAGTTATGAGACTTTGGCTCTGTCACTCGAAGAAATGCACTGGGAACAGTCTCTCTGACCTCCCTGCCTGCACTGCTGCTTTAGGATCTGCTCCTGCCCACCCTTCCCACTGGGTTTAATGAAAGCAGGAGTCACTCCAATCTCACTGTTGTGCACCATGCAATGAGGAGGTGTCTGGGAGAGACACAGAAAGAGGCTTTCTGGATGCTGGCAAAGTCTTCTTCAACGCTTCCTCAGGGAAGAGGAAGGGTTCCAGCATTGCTCAAGGGCAGGCAGCCGCTATCCTGTTCACGGGGAAAGAGTGGCCTCAGCACCGGCTGCAGTGGAGGACATCAGTCCCTGGGTCTGCTCACAGAGACAGGTACTTGGGTACTTGGGTTGGAGGCACTGCAATTCAGTCCTTAACACAAGGAGAGAGCATGAGCTACAGTGTAGGGTTTGGGTTAACATCACACCAAGCCATCTTCCCATTACTGGCAGTCCTGAGGAACATTTTAGATATTTTGAGGGACGAAGAGCTGTGCTGTCCTTGGGTTAAAGCTGACTGTGCATTTTAGGAGTATATCTCAGACCTCATAACTCCAGTTGGCTCAGCGTGTGGCTAGCAGCTCCCTGTGCCCTGCCACTGCATGGTCCGCTTGGTCTGCTCTTGGCTCCTCAGCAGTGTTCCTGAGCAGAAAATGTCCCAAATCCTGCTTCTGGGACACCAAGCCTGTGGGCAGACACATGACATTTCAGTTCAGAAACCAGACCACCTGTGGAAGTCAGTCCCAGTGCCAAAACCAGTGGGTAAAGAACACTCGGGCCAGTGATAAACCTTGTCCTCGACCTTCATTCTGAAGAAAGATGAGGCTTCCAAGGATTTCCTCTACTTGAAGCGAAAGCTCATGGAAAGAGAAGTGGGTATGACCATTTCTGGCCATTGCCCCTTCCTCCAGGCTTGGAGGCACTCCTGCCTTCAAGTGTGGGAAGCGGTGGAGCTGGCATCAGCATCCCTTCTTAGATCCCTTTCTTCAGCCCACCTTGTGCACTCATTCTCCCCTTCCCTCTTCCTGCGTGACATTACACCAGCCGCTGGCCAAGGATCGCTCCTTTTCGGAAGCCAGACTGCCTTTGTTTGCTTTGTATCCATCCTGCTTAGAAAAATCTTCCTCAATTTTTCCATGAAGGCTCCAAGCTTCTCCTTCCACAGTTCATTACATTTATTGACTAATTCCGCTATCGCCCCAGTACATGGGTCATCACCCACATTTGTATGTGTTTACATTTTCCAATTATTTCCGTAGTAGCTGTTTATCACTAACAGTTTTTGCCCTGCCTGAGTTCTCTCCTAATCACCCCGTCTTATTTCTTCTTTATTCTTTCTTTGCGGGAAAAAAAGATTTTTTGTTTTTTAATAAAAGACACTCACTCACTATCTCATTCGGTCATTCATTTCGCCCTCCTCCTTTTTAATGGGTCTGGTTTATCACCAGCACTTCTTTTTACAAATATCAGGGGAAATAAGCCTTTCTTATCTCCCCATTAATTCCTATGGTGGGCAAGTATTATTTTGCTTTCTTTTCTTTCGAGCTGTGGCCAATTATCAGTACTCTTCATTGCCTCCCCCTTTATTTATGGGGGTCGTCGTGTGATGATGGTGAGCCTGGAGTCAGGAAAAGAATCCCAGCATCCTCGTCCCCTTCTCATCCACCAGCGGATTGTGCCTTCAAGGGCATCAGGAGCAGAGCTGTTTGGAGGGGGCAGTGGTGGGACCCGTTTGGGCTGCAGGCAGTCCTGACACATGCGCCAGAATGGTCCAAGTGCTTCAGCCGCACTGAGTTTGAGCATTCCTGGTGTAAGCTCGGAAGGCGTCACAGGAGAAATAACTGAACATCTAGAAGTGGAGGCGGGACTTGCCTGTGCCAGGGTTTCTCCATTGCAACTCAATCTGCTCCATGAAGTGCCCTGTCCCTGTGTCTCCTGTTGACATGGGGGACTGATGGATGTGGTGACTGCCGTAGGGGACGAGCCCAGAGAACTCAGGCAGCTTCCTGGCTGTGTCCCAAGGCATGCTGGACATGGAAACCTTTGCTTCTCAGGGACACACACAGTCAGCTCCATATCTAAGGTCTGAACATATGGACTCATCAGGGAAGACTGCAGACAGTACTTA
Source organism: Aramus guarauna (assembly GCA_013400195.1). Lineage (NCBI taxonomy): Eukaryota > Metazoa > Chordata > Aves > Gruiformes > Aramidae > Aramus > Aramus guarauna. The sequence goes on from VXBL01008794.1 coordinate 272,678, forward strand.
ATATGGGAGTTTCTATCCTTTTGTAGATGACAAGTTGTTGACTTTCAATGGTGCCCAGTAACAGGACAAGGGGCAGTGGGCACAGACTGGAACACAGGAAGTTCCATCTCAATATGAGGAAAAACTTCTTCACTTTGAGGGTCACAGAGCACCAGAACAGGCTGCCCAGAGAGGTTGTGGAGTCTCCTTCTCTGGAGATACTCAAAACCCGCCTGGATGCAATCCTGTGCAACCTGCTCTAGGTGATCCTGCGCTAGCAGGGGGGTTGGACTAGGTGATCTCTAGAGGCCCCTTTCAACGCCTATCATTCTGTGATTCTGTAATTCTGTGACTTTCTCCATTCCCTGTGAAATAACCGTGGTTTTATCACTGGCCTAATCCTTGATTATATTCAGCACCTTCTGCTGGCTGAAGAAGCAAAGACTCCATTGGGGGCTCACCAAGAGTGGAGAAGATCCTCTCTGCTGCAGGACAAGGTGTGTTAGACCCTGTCCCATGGCCCAGGAGAGTCACGGGCAGGTCCTAGCCATCACTCTGGTGAACATGGGGGCCACACTCAGGCACAGGAGATTAGAGGCCAGACTATCAGTGGGGATGTAAGTGGAGTAGCACTGATTTACTGAGCCTTGGGAGCTGGACCTAGGCAATGCAATGCATCATTCTTTTCTTCAGCTTCAAGGTTAAAGCAGTTTGCTTAGCTATCCCGTTTCTTGCGGGCTCTGACCACTCCCCTCCCCGTAGCGCCTGAGCTTTGCCACCAGGCATTAAGCAATGTAACCAACATCTGGCAAGTGAGGCTCAGCCTCTCTCTCCTGACCTTCCCAGGGGAAGAACTGTCCATCTAATGTGTAGTATGTTCATAGAATGCTTTACATTTGAGTGTGTTAAGCCAGAAGCTTCAAAGCATTGTGGTATGTTCTTAATTTAGCAACTGTATATGTACTGATAATTAAACCGATGATAAGATCCAGGAAGACCAATATGCTTCAACTCCAAGCTCTTTAGGGAAGGGACTGTCTAATATTGCTGTATGTATGGAGAATCTAACAGTGGAGTCAGCTCTCTTGACTACATCCCTAGGTATAAGTGCAGATAAAGAAGATGAATGCACAAAACCTTATGCACCCATTATGCTTCTGAAGGCATCCCCCTTCCCCAGTCTCAGCACATGAGGATGTAGCTCTCGTTGAGTTTCATTAGTTTCTCTTCACTCACAAATGGTGTGTAGGATAAAACAGGAAGATTTAATTCTATGCATCAGACCTAGCGCTATTATTAATTTTATTTGCTTTTATTGCCAGTAGATTTGCTAAAATCTGAACTAGTGTATCATGATTCATAGGAAGGTCGTGTAGGTTTTGCATATTTATTTTTTTAATAAATTATTTTAATGTGCTTAGAAAATGTGGTACAAAAATAAGCATTCACTTAGCTTGTTAAATACTTCAAGCGATGTAGAAGTGACTTTGAGTCAGGATGGAAATAAACATCCTTATTCAGGAGAGATTTTTAAAAAGCAAATAGAAGATAAGAATGCAGCTAAGCTAGTATGTCTTGGGAAATTATTTTTCCTTTTCCACATCAGCAATAAGAGATCAAGAGCATTTCCAAGCACCAATTTCTGTAGGCTGGATGAAGGGAGATGGACATTTCTACAGTTGATTTGAAACTGGATGAACTAGAGCGCTTCAGAGGTTTACAGTTGAAAAGATAAATGGGTTGTGTGAGCTGTCCAATTTCATTATGTGCCCTAGCCAAACTCTTTCTTTAATGTTTGATAGAATTATGATCAAATATTTCAAAATAAGAACGCTGACCTCTGCAGAAATTGTTGTTGACCTTGTCAAGGTAGTTTTAATGCTTAAAAAGAACACCAGCAATCTCTCAGTGATATAAAACTTCAACAGATGCTACCAAATCAAAATGTATATAGAAGGCAGCTGGTTATTCACACTGGCCGAGCTCTTATCAAACCCTGTTGTCGGCTGAGTGTGAAATGGATTCCTGCCACAGAAAGTTGGCTCTGAAGCTTGCTTCATGTTCAAAGTTTGATTTGCCACATGTGATACGGTCGGATGATTTGAAACACAATTGACTTTCTTGCAGCAGTTGACAACCCTTTTTCAAAATTATACAGATCTCCAGAAACTGAAAGGCAAGTACACATGAGACCCAAAATACTTTAAGCTAAACATTTACAATACAGATTAACTGCATAAATTTGTCATGTTGGAAGTGCTTTCTTAAACTAGGCCATATAACTTTCAACCCAGCATGCTGCAAAGAACACCATATCCATGTCTTTTTCCCTTTGCGTTAAGACAAGGGTTTGAACCAAAGCCCTCTACACAAACCCTCTTAACTCCACAGCGTGTACAATTTGCATCTTGAGCTGCTTCAGTTTGTATTAATTTCGCACCAATCTCCAATTAGAGATCTCCACCTAATCTGGTCTCTGTATCCATCCCTGCTGCGTGTTATGTGCAAAGGAAGGTGAAAAATCTTCCGCAGACTCCAGTTCTGTGAGAAAAGCATGAGATATGATTAGTCTCACTAATATCTTTGCTTGCTTAAATTGATTACAGATAACTGAAATGAAATCCAAAATTCAGCCAGTGTCTCTGTTCGTATCTGTGTTGCAGGGATAACTTCCACAGGGTAAATGCCTTTGTATTGCACAAAAAGACTTTTTTGACTCTTTGCAAGGATGAGGGAAAGAAGAAGAGTTTGCCTGGCTACCCAGGCTTCTTCCAGGCCACTCACAGACATCAGGGTGTAGGAGCATGCTAAAAGGACAGTTACACAAAGCAGAAAATTTGTAACCCAAGTAACAAAGGTGTTAGGCCAATTTAACTCAGAAGGTTGTCACGTCCCTTCTTCAGCAGCATTCCTTCCCCGCACCTGAGACGAGTTAGAGGAAAGAGACAACAGCTTGAGCTTCTCTTGTATTGGGGGAGTCCTCATCTAGGGACTGAACCCAAACCAGCACACAGCTCTGTTGCTTGGCCAGGTTGTGGGGTCCTTCACCGTGGGACCAAACCCAGGGGAGGGGATAAAGCCTCGTGCTCTGTTGGATTGAGACAGCATTGCGTGGGGCTGGCTGGCTGTGCCTGCGGTGAGGTGACAGGCAGAAAGGACGGGATGTGCCATGCACATCGAGCTGCTACCATATGAGCTAATTCTTCTAGAATTCTTTAGAAATATGTGGAATCTGGGTTTGTTTACCTGTCTCTGACTACTGACGGCCAGTTTGGGACCATCCTTTCTCTGACTTGGCTCATAGGGGAGGAAAAGCAATGATTTTGTCTATACTAGTAGAAGAAACAAGTTCTCACTGGCTCATGGGATCTGCTGGCATCCACTTGGCTAAACTCTCTTCCCCTTGAAAGAGGTGGACAGATCCATACTGGCATGTAGAAGTGGTTCCTGGCCCAAGCTATCCCCCAAATGGTGCTCAGGCATTGTCTATGAGAACATTAGCTGGCACAGGCCAGCACTGTGCAAATGGTGCTGCAGTCTGGAGATCAACCAAGTCCATGCTACGGCCTTCTTCAGGTTACTAGTACTGACATAGCCAGTGCTGCTAAATCATGGGAAGCCAAGTGCCAGACATGCCCAGTCCCAGTTATCTGGAAATTAGGTGTACTGGGAGACGCTTAAGTCACTGTGACCTTGAAAATAATGTCTTGCTTTGAAGCACAGATGGTTCTGTCTTCTACTTATGTGAAACCGATGGTCTTCAACCAGGTCAAAGTCCTCCAGTGTGTTTCGTATCAGTCTTTCTGAGTTTGTGCCTCATAAATTTGCTCTAAATTCCCTCAAAAAAAATCTGTCAAAACTGTCAAATTTGGGATGGATTTTCATTAAAGCCGTACTAATCCACAGAATGCAGCTCCTGACAATACTATAAAACCTCCCAGAGTAGTCTCCTGAAAACATAGTATTTGCTAGAATAAACCTAGCGAAGCAAGCAGCTAGCCAGGCTTGTCTTCAGGAGTGTCTTACAAAGGACAAATCAGATTTGTGTTAGGTTTTGGGAGAAACCCAAAGAAAGGTAATAGAGGAAGGATCTGTTTCCTCCAACCATCCAAAAACAAACCTACAAAGTTTAAATGAAGAATAATAAAAGTTGTATGCACAATTTGACTCGAGGCAACTTTTTAACTTGCTTCGGTGATGTTTTCATGGCTGATGAGCTGAGCCGGCAGTGACCTTGGCAGTGCTACAAAAGCAATTTTTACATCAGTCAGCATAAGGAATTCCACACTTTCTATCAAATCCCTCCTAAAAAAAAGATGCCTGCTTGCCCTTGCAATCTGGGTTTGCTTCTGTGGTTGCCCAGATCTTCTCACTCAGGTCATGCTCCCGGACACTATTCAGTTGGAGAGGACTCGAGGGTGGCTGCGTATGAGGTTACCCCGCACAACCTCCGTTCCTGCCCAGAAAGACTACCCAGGGGGAACGTCAGAATTTTGACCACTCGCCTTTGGTTCTCAGGCCTCTGGAAATCCCGTGCAAAGGGCAGCTTGTGCATGCGCAGATCACACTCCGGCATGTGGGAGGTACACTGCGGGCAGCGGACCTGGCACAGATGCTCTTTGAAGGTGATGTGCCTCTAGCCAGCACATCCAGACTGCACGGCACAGAGATGCAGAGGCCTGGGCGATAGCAGGCAGCAGTACCTTACAGTCTGCTGTTCCTGCTGGTACCCCAAGCAGCAGCAGCGTCCTCTCCCTCTTCCCAGTCCTGCAGGAGACAGCGATGTAGGTTCCCACATGAGATGTCGTGATCTAAGCAGCCACCAAATCTCCTTGTGCTTCAGGTCTATGGATAAAAACCCACATGTCCACAAAGTGGAGGCCAGCCACAAAACTCATCTTATCCTTTTTCCAACCTCAGCGCAGCAGCCAGCGCTCTCAGCTGTATGTGGGGACATTAGCTGCTTCCAGCAGAGCCAGAGAGGGGACGGAGCAGGCAGAAGGCTAAGGGAAGAAAGAGGGAAGCACTGAGGCTTTTGTCGTGCGTGATAGAGAGGTCTGAGCATGGAGCGGTGAAGACGGGCAGATTTCCCGTCCCGGCACCAGTAGCAGCTGGCCAGTCCTTTTGGATGCAGTCACCTGAAAATGCTGTTGGAGTTACTGGACGACACAGAAGACAAGAGAGATGAATGGGGTCACTGGGCACTGATGCAGACCCCATCTGAATGGGGGAAGCGTGCAGCTGCCTCTGCGTCGGGCAAGAAGGGGAGGAGGGATGCTACAGACCCAAAAGTGTCTTTTTCCTGCCACCAACTGCTCCTCATTTTGGCTTTGACATGAATTTGCCATGCAGACTTGGCCGGCTGATGCTCTCTGCCTTCTCTGACTACAACAATATTTAAGCAGATTCTCATTGCTAATACGTAGGGGAATTAGAGAGCGTCAGCAATGGCTTCTGACTTAAGATACTGAGTGTCAGGTATTAATTGAACGCAGAAATGCAGCTATCTCTGAATGTTTCTGAAGCAACTTGTCAGTAGGGTGTTTCTAATCCTTTTACCAAACAGACTTTTTTAAAAAAACTTGAGAATTTCTTTGTCTTTGTCTCTCTGACCCTAATAAATCTTAATTCCCACAACTTGCGGGTGTTGACTTTCCAAGAAAAACATCAATGGCACTTTGTCACCACCCTCCAGGTTCCCGAGGAGGCTGCTGGAGGCAAGTTGTCTCGTTTTCCTATGTAAATGAAGAAAAGAGATTTTAGAGCCAACCGCTGACTCTGGGAAAGAGGTGCTGTGTGTGTCAGTGCCAGCCACGCTCGCACCGCCGGTCCCCAGCACTGACGGAGTTCAGCTGTTTCATGATAAAAAATAAGGCGTTCCTTCGCCAGGCATCTTGCATTGCAACGAATAATTTTTCATCCCACTACATCCCAGCTTGCTCTGATTACGTGCGCTCCACATATTGACAGAGTAAGGCAGAGCTGAGGAATGGTGGATCTATCCCATAAGGGGAATTGCAAAGCCAAAAGCCCTAATGCCCCAAGCCTTCAGCCTGAGCAGTTTTGTACAATGTTACTACGCTGTATTCAGACACGACGATGGCTGAAAGGGTCGTTATTTGGTATTTACATAACATTACTATGGAGTGACTTTGGATTTTTCTTTTCTTTGAAGTGCGTAAAATGGGTTAAACAACCGGGTGACAGAGCTGCTGGCAGAGCCAATTTGACAAGAAGAGAATTGCGAGTGAGTGACAGTTCAATGGCCCCTGGATGAGAGATTTGGGTGTTTCATGCACAAGGAAGCAAGGGCGGGAGGGAGTTACGGTCCGTAACTATCCCAGGGTAATGTGCTGCCTAATGCATAGGGGTATACGCGTGCTGCTGGCCTTCAGCAGATAAGGCTGCTGGCCACTGAATACCCAATGCCTCGAGAAACAGTGGGAACACAAAGGGTCTGTACGGGCATCTTTACTGCCGCGGTGTCAGAGCATAGCTTGGTGGCTGGTTTTAGCAGATGATCTAATTCAGCGAGGGCACCTGGACTTTGCTTCATTAGCAAATGATAATAGTTGATGGAGGGGAAGAATTATGTGCAAATCACCGTTTTGCACTTTTATTTCCTCCTGATTGCACTGCCCAAGGCTTGAGACAGGCGAAAGCCACTGCTGGCTCATGAAGAAGTGTTGTACCCTGGCGCACGCTACCGCACTGGGCACAGCCAAGGCAGGAATTACTCTGTATTCATGCAAACCATTCCTTCTTCCACCTCACCTCTCCCGCTGATGGACTGGCCGCACCGCACACCGCCCCCAGCCTACCTTTCAACTCAGGCCACCAAAGAGATGTTTTTCAAATATCCAACCTTTGAACGTTTTGCAAAATTGGACCAAGCCAGCAAGATTCAGGAGGCTGGTTTGAACTACACACTCGTCACGGTCCATCCTGCAGAAACCAAACCTGCTGGGGAACTCACTGGACAGCACCTGCCCTGTCTGCGTTCATAATAAAACAGGTCGTGGCTCTCTGGCTGGGCTGGAAGTCACCTGGCACAGCCCAGCTTGTGTTCCTGGGGGTAAACTCCCTCTCTCCCCCAAGCAAGGTGACCATCCTGGGGACTGTGTCCTGTCTGGGCTATGCCCTGGTGGCTTTGGCTTGGAGGGTGCCGATGGACCAGCCTGCACCAGTACGTGCTCCCAGTTATATAGCAACGATTCAAGACGGCCCTGGAGCCCGTGCCTGACCACAGCTGGGTTATCAGCACAAAATTAGCGCAGGCTGAGCACCGGTACTGCAAACAGTCTTTGGCATTGGAGCACATGGCGTAATAGCGTCTCATCTCTATATTCTCGTGATATATCTTGCTGCAGGTCCCTCCAGCAAGGAGGCAGTGGGTGGTAGTGGTCTTTTTAATCTAATGAAACGAGGCATTACTAAATGTGATCTAGTTACCTGGTTCCCACAGTTCAGTGTGTCTCTGTGCTGGATGGATTTGGGCGTCGCGCCTCTGTCCATATGTTGAAACTATGCATTTCCCAGAAACCTTCTGCCACGGAGAATTAGGGAAAAGCTATGAAATGGGGGAGGGGGAATAGATAGCATTGTTTGACAGTTAATAAAACAATAAAATATACTTTGTGTGTTTCTGCGTTTCTAGGGACGTACCAGCAGCTGCTAATACCATGTCATCTGTTTTTTATTCATGGCACTGCTGGACTGTGGATAGATAATCTCTCTCTATAACTCACTCATTTCTGAGTGTAATGGGAAGCTGTCACTGAGAAACATGCTTCTCTGCCAAAAGTGGGCAGCCTGTCTTTCCACTGGGGAAACACATGACTCTGGAGTTCCTCGGGCTGCTCAAATCCCAGTAACATTGTATTTTAATTATATTGAATATTTAATACTAGAATGCTTGTGTTTCTGCTGTATTTTCCATGATGACTGACAGAATGATCTGCTAAAGCTACAGAGAAATCCTTGCACTTCCAGTACCTGAAGGGGACCTGCAGAATAGATGGAAAGCAACTGTTTATCAAGGACTGTAGTGACAGACAAGGGGTAATGGGTTTAAACTGAAGGAGGGGAGATTTAGATTAGATGTTAGAAAGAAATTCTTCACTGTTAGAGTGGTGATGCACTGGCACAGGTTGCCCAGAGAAGCTGTGCATGCCCCATCCCTGGCAGTGTTGAAGGCCAGGTTGGATGGGGCTTTGGGCAACCTGGTCTAGTGGAGGGTGTCCCTGCCCATGGCAGGGGGGTTGGAAATAGATGATCTTTGAGGTCCTTTCCAACCCAAACCATTCTATGATTCTGTGATTGTATGATTCTATGATTTTGCTGTTTCAGATAGGCAGATGTTTACTCATCAGGCACTGAGCCAGCTGAGGCGCCTGTGGCTTGGTGAGATGAGCTCCCAGTCGCACCCATGGTGGTACTTGGGCTACCAGGGTTGCAGCCCCCAAGGGCAGCCTCCTCAGGTGGCAGCACTGCCCTCTCAGGGCAGGATTTGGCCTGAGTCAGGTTAGAAATTTACAATGTTGGTCCTCAGCTGAGTTGATCACCAAGCCCTCTTGGAGACAAAAAGGTATTTGTAGGACTTTAACCTGGTTTTGGATGAGACGAGTTGCCCCTAGAAGCTTCCCCCAGGCTACAAGGAGATTATTGTCCCCAGAATAATCTTCATCCTCCTCCCATCCTGTGGCCAACACATGCTCATAACGCAGCAGTATCATCACTAAACCCATGTGACAATGACCGTGCCTAGTGTTAGGAGGCACCAAAATGGGTTTTGCATGTCACCTTGTGTAGCAAAGCCTTGCTCTGCATCCCCTGCATCTCACCTCTTCCTTTTCCTCTCTCCGGTGCTGGGAGGTCTCCAACGAGCAGATCACAACCTGCTCCCACAGTGGGTCCAGCAGCCCATGTTAGTGGGGTCACGCTAATGAGAACTCATCCAATAAATACAGGAAAGAGCTGTGATACTCAGGGGTTTTTGACATTGAATCAGTATGACCCATCCCTCATGCAGCCAAAGAGCTGCCCTTCCCCTCCCCACTTGCCTTTAGTGCTTGCTGTGTTCTGCTGTTATTCGGGGAATTTGCCTTCACATCTAATTGGGAAGAGACACCTGTACAGAGTGGACCTCTATGTAGTGTCTCTGTACAGAGATAAGCACAGTGCGTGGAAGAGGGACTCATCCCCTGTGGTTAATTTGTCAGTGCTGAATGCTCCTTAAAATAGAGCCAAGGAGATAAAGACAGACCCTGGGCATTGCACGCACTGAAGTCATCTTGGCGTGGTTCTCTCTAGCACAGACTGTGCCTGCAGCCCAGGGCATGGGAGGCTCTTCTTTAAGTTCGGGGAAATGCAGGAGTGTCAGCCAGCGGAGATCCCGTACTTGCACCTTTGGTGCCTTTGCAGAGGCTTTCTTGGTGTAGGGTCAAGTCACAGAGCTGCTATTGAGGCTCAGTGCTTTCCCTGCCACCTCCCAAAACCACTAATAAAGCTCTCCCTTTCCTCTAAGTCATTATTTGAACAAACTTAAGTTGTTTCAGAGAATGAGTTCACTGCTTCAAGGCTGCAGGAGCTGGGGCTGCAGAAGAGCCCCAGCCGTGTGTTCGCTGTGCTCCTTGCTGCTGAGGCAGAAGTGATTTGCGGTTGCAGAGCATTACGCAGTGTTTCAGATAAACCTCTCAGGCATGGCCCAGGGCACAGTGAAGGATGTCTGGGTCATTCTGCTAATAAGGAGGCAGCCCTTAATGAGTTTCTGCTCTCCTTCCTCTCCAAGAGGGAAAGGAGAAGCATCACAATGCTTCCAAGTCAGGTTTGACTTCACAGAAGAGTTGCCCACCCTACAGATGACCAGGAATCTTGTGGATGATGCATTGATACCGTCATGCCGATCCGCTGATGCAATATTGAGGTGCTAAGTTTTGTGGAAAGGGCCCTCATGTTTGCAAGTCCAGAGAGCCCAGGCTGCAAAGTGTTACTTGTCCCAGGCTGGAACAGGAATTGGGGGGTACAGGCAGGAGTCCAGCACTGTGAAAGCATGGGGCTTACTCCTGTGTAGAAAAGCTTCAGAGACAGCGTCTTTGGCTACGAAATGTCTGGTGTGTGTGCCAGAGACTCCACTACACAGGAGCATGGGCCCCTCAGCCCTTCCTCCTGGCAGGGGGAGAGCCCTCACCATGAGCAGGCTCTTCTCCCCCAGCGCCACAGCTCTGGTGCACTGGGACCACAGCTGGGGCCCTGCTGATTTCTCTAGCAAAAAATAACATTTCTCTAGTAAAAATATTGGATGCAGAAGGTCCTGGGCCCACATTCTATTGATTTCCCTGCTCTCAGAGACCAGCACTCATCTTCTTCAATGAACGTGTCTGTGACGGAAGTTTTATTAATGCAAAATGAATATCCCTCTGGAAAATGAAGTCCAGAAATTAATAATGAATTAAAACAACTTGCCACAGGCATTGCTAATGAGCTCTTTGTCTGCATGGCTCACATGAAAGAAGGTCATTGCTCAGCCGTTCCCACTGCAAACAGCAAGCAGATTAACCGTTAACTTTGAGCGCGTGGGTCTCTCCCGAGACAGCGGGACGGGCTGCAGCTCCGCTCGTGCTCGGCAGGGTTTTCCTGCCCTTATCCCTGCTCTGCATGTTTGTCTTGTGGAGTCTTTGCTACCACCTTCCTCCTCTCCCCTCCGAAGACTCAGGTTGCCCATCTGTGTTGGGAGAACACCGGACTCGTCCCACTGGAAAGGACAATAACCTTGCAGAGCTTAAGAGGAGAGCGGAAAGTAATCTTGGAGGGGACTAGCAGGGCTTAACTTCACCGCCGTAAGCCTCTTCGGGGACAGTAACTAACTTGGCACTGCTCCAGTGCTGGGTCTGCATCTATTGTTCTTTTTCCTTATCTTGCAAGGCAAAGGGTTATCCTCCCTTATCTGCTGCTGAAGGCTTTGGAGGAGGCTGCAGGCAAGGGCAGTGGAGATCGTGCCCCTGCTGAGCCCCAGGGGCAGGAGGGGGGCTGTGCTGGGAGAGGAGCAGCCACCACCAGGCAGTAGAGAAGGGAAGGCTGTCACACCATGCCGACCACCTCTCTACGGCTTTTTCAGCAGCCAGGTCTCGCTCAGCAGAGATAAGGAGGCAACACGTTGCGTTTACCCATTTTGCCTGGGGAGGGTGGCAGAAGGCAGGTGCTTTCAGGTGCTGCTCCTCCCTCAGTGCCCAGGGTTGGATGCAGCAGGGCATGGGCCAAGGGACGCTGGGCATCACTTCCCCACGATGTGGCTGGACATCAGAAGGGGGTTTTACCCCTCATCCAGGGACCCTTGTGACAGTGCTGGCTAGCTGAAGCCAAGGGACTCACCACCTCCCCATGTCCATGGGCAGCCTGTTTCACAGCAGCCATTTATTGCTCTGTTGTGCTTTCTTGCAAAATACAAAAGCTCAACCTTCAAGTACTTATCCCAGGCTTGGGAAAATGAGTGTTTGAGCCATGCTTTTTTGCCACCCTTCCCCACCCTTGCCCTCTCAGGTAGGACACCCAGCTGATGTCTTGCTTCCTTGCTTGGCAGCACAATTCCCCATTTATCAAATAACTGAGTCACCCCAGAGCACCGGGAGCCAGGCAGTGCCGGCCACGCCACACCTGTAACGCACACTGACATGGGGATGCCCAGATTCACCTCCACCAACTGCCCCCACCAGTGGCCCTGGCCACAGAGGGGTCAGTCCTGCCCTCCCCTATACCCATCACTGGCCATGCATGCCCACCCCTCCTGAGCTAAGGAGAAATCCCCTTCTGGTGCAGAGAGAGTTTGGCCCGACTGGGAGAGAAAGGAGCAGGGAGGCTTGGGCAGGAGTGGGGGAAAAGCCAGACTTAGGCTCTTAAACTGCACATTGACATCAGCACAAAACTCCCTTCCTCTCTCTCCTTCAAAAGTTTGTGTTTGTCTGTTGTTAAACTGAAAACTCATCCAGTGTCCCCATAAGTACATGGGCAGAGCTTATGTATCTCTGAATTCACGTGGCAGTCTTACCATCTTCATCACCATATCTGGGTACCTCATACGCCAGGCTGTAGCTTGTCCATAAAAAGCTCTGGCAAAAGGAGACAGGGATGCTGGGAATGTCCATCTCACCCAGCACAATGCCAGGAGAAAAGTATCTGAGGAGTCCCCAGAGAGACTGGTGTAGCTGGTGTGCTCTTTGTGTCCCTGAAGGCACTCAGGGGGTCAAGGGAGAAGATCACAGCCCCAATCTGGTCTGCTCAGCTCTGAGTGCTGCTCAGGACCTGGTTCAGGAGTCTGGCAAAGGCAGCGGGGCAGGTAGCACAGACATAGCAGAGACTCCAACAGCTGTGCCCGAGAAGTCTGACTTGGGAATTAAAACGAAGCTTGTTGCATCCCACCTACTCGTTACGCGCCAGGCTGTTCTGCCTACACAGCAACTTATCTCGTATTCGGAGGCTGCTTTAAGCTAGCGCTGCGTTTAGGCACGGCTATTGCTTCTTTCTTTGCTGGCATGACCTAGAAACCACTCTTTGCATATGGGAGCAGTATGGCTGTTGCTGGTAACTGCATTGGGATGTAGCAGGCATCCCAAGGATCCTCCCAGGTGGAGGACAGTGTAACACTCACATGAATGCCAGAGAAGCATTTCAGGCTTGGCTCAGCCGTGTCAAGTACTAGGACAGTGCTGGGTTTAAGGACATTTTTAGAGAGAGGTTGAGAGTCTTATGAACCTACTTGGAAATTAAGTACAAATCCAATCTTTTTTAAATACAAGCTGTGTTTGTATTTACAGGACAGGACAGTCAATTAGGACAGCAGGGTTGTCAGGTCCCCATCACCCATTTTCTGCACGGCATCGTCATTTCATCTCCATTTAACAACAGGTTCACATCGGGGGTAACTCTGACTCAGCTTCTTGGCAGACTCGTTGGGGCAGTCAAGCCTCCAGAAAGCTTTATTCTCACTGAAGCTTGCAGCACAGAGATTTGGAGATTTGGAGGATTTGGAGACCAAATCCTTATGAGCAGTCACCAAGGAACACTGTTGGGATCTCTGACCCAGGTGCTGCTGTAACCGTTGCAGCTCTGGGATCTGGGGCTATTCCTGTGGGATCACAGGCTGCATCTACCTGGATCCTTTGTACCCCTGGTTCCTACCAGTGACAGTCCGGACAAGAGCACTGCTACGGCCAAGGCTTCAGTAGCCCAGTAGGAAACACAGGAGCTTAGCAGAGCTGGTGGAAATTCATACAGGGAGAAGGAAGCATTAGACTTAAAAGTCAAATAAGGTTTTGCAGAAAAGGCAGAATTGCCCCATTATAGTAATGCATCGTCCTCTGTTTGGGGTGAACAGCTTCTCTGAGCTTGGCTTTTACACTCTTACAGAGGGTATTTTGAAAGTGTGTGTTACTTTCCTCTCTTTCCTTCCAAGTGCCTAAATATGAGGACACATCCTTACCCCTAAAGGACAAGCAATACTGAATGGGAAACTATTTTGTTCTGTCATTTACTTCTCATTTGGTCCTGTCACATCCTATCTTTTGGCACTATGTATTTTCTTAGTGCTATGAGCGTGTATCTCTGCTGTGTGTGAGAGAGTGGGTGTCTGAAATGTGTTTGCAAAGGTCCTTGATAAAAAGCTTTAACAACTGAAATGATCAGAGAGGCATGAGTGAGCTGGTCATGGCAGATCTGAGCACTGGCAGGCAGCAGGTCATCTGTCTGCAGAGACATTAAGCACTGACGAGGTCAGAACTACCAGGTTTTTAGTATTTACCTCAGAGGGAAACTACTGCTCATTCCGAGGAGCTAATGTTGCTTGTAGATTTAGCTTGAACACCAGAGGGAACACAAAAGCAACAGCAGTGGAGTACCTTCAAGGATAGCGTTTCCCTCCAGAAGCACAGTGCAGATATATCCAAGTTGTCCTCATTAATCACTTTCTTTCATTCTTGTTTTCCAGCCAAAGCTTTTGGCCAAGGAGTTGCTTGACTTGGTGGCATCTCATTTCAACCTGAAGGAGAAGGAGTACTTTGGAATTGCATTCACAGATGAAACGTAAGTGTGAGAAAGACCTAAGAGGCAACTCTTAGATCACAGGAAATCTTGGTGTTTTTTTCCTAAGCAAAATGACCAGTGTAGAAGACCTCTGCACCCCTAGGCCCTGTACCAAGGTCTGGACCTCACATTGGAGTCTGTCCTGCACTGCCTCTTCTTCAGAGGGCTGGAGGCCTCTCACAACAAGTTAAGCATTGCTGGAGGTGTACAGAGGCAGTAACAATCACTTCCTAATCCCGTGTTCAAAGAGTTGGTGCCATTTGGCATTGGTAAAAGGTTAGCTTAAACTCTCATGGGTTTAAGATCCATTCGCTACTTCAAAATTATTACCAGATTGGCTGGAACTGTTCAATTAAAGTGTTAATCAGTTTATTCACTCAAGCAGGCTTAAAAGTAATGCTAAATTATTTCAAGGAAAGAAAAAAAAAAACCAACCCTTACAAAATTACTCTATTATTTTTGCTGTTTTAGATCCCAGATTAGAGTTTCTTAAGAAAGAGAAAGAAGAAAGTGTGCAAAAGGAAGGGATTTCCAAATTTAATGTGAATGAAAAGCATTTTTAAAGACAAAATTTCCATTGTGGAAAGGATTTGACCTTACCAGGAGTCACACAATAACCTTACGGCTGAGCTAAACCAAAGGATGGGACCCTGACATTGCAGTCACCTCAGGCAATTTTGGTTGTTCGCCTTGAAGCCCAGCTCCAGAGTCCTAGTCTTACCACAAAATTTGAAGTTTTGTCTCAAGACAGGCCATTTCTACCCCCTGTTTAAAATGCAAGCATAAAATTAGCCCTGGGAAAACATTAAAGGTCTGCCAAATGCTAGGATTAGTCCTAGACTGTGACCTCTCAGTGCTACTGCACGGTCCCTGCTACTTTTTTCCAGCTGCCTGTTTTCTGTCTGTAGTTTGACTGTCCTGGGCATATGGACTGTATCTGGTATACACATCCACCTTGGTATGCAATAGGGGGGTTTTGCATATTAATCAGGAAGTAGCTTCCTGCACCTATATTGTTTAAAAAACCCCAAGATTTTCAAGCCAGCGCTGTGTTCCCAGAACAGCTGAGTCAGTGGTATTGCTGTCATGAGCCAGCTCCGCTCTCCTGCTGAAGTGGCAGCAAAATGTAAAGTATCTGCTGGAATAATGATTTGGGATCGGGTAATCAGAGGCTGCTGGATAATTGCACAAACATATGCACATTCAACTCAGCAGCAGTCACCCCTCTAGAGCCAGTTCCTTTGGCAAGCAGGTGCTTTGGGCAGCCCGAGGCCATCTCAGGACACAGTTCCCAGGGTGGAGGGATGCTCAACATCAGGCACATGCAGAAGCAGGACCCAAATCAGAGGGGAGCCCAGAATCCATTCCGTCTCACTGACGTGAACAGGTCAGCCCTGTAGAAGATCTCCAACCCAACACAAATTAATGAGACTGGTCCTCAAAGAAGGAGGGAACTGGCAAGTTGTAAAGCAGGAGGAGGAAGTTACTCTTCACCAGGGTGTTACTTCTTATGGGAGAGAGCAAGTTACTTAGCGGGTGCTGCCTGAGGGATGGAGGAAAGCCATGCAGGGAAGCCCAAGCAGACTGAGATGAAAATCTTCCCTTAACAGTCCTAACAGCACAGGTTAAAAACAAGAAACACATGTCAGACTGCAAGCGGATAGCAGCTGAGCAAGTCCCAGCTCTCAGCTCAGCCGAGTGGGCACAGGGCTCCCCTGGGAGAGCAAGGGAAGCTAATGAGGAGGTGTCAGCAATTAGACAGAGCCCAGCTTCTCCTGGGGCTTCCAGGTTTAACACGGAGCGGCGTGAGCAAAGATCTGGGTTAGCGATGGGAGGAAGCGCAAGAGGCTGACAGAGGCTGTCGAGGCCGTGCTGAAAGATGCGCAGCGGATGCAGAGGGATGCACACTGTCTAGACGGGATTTCAAAGGGTGAGGTGATGGCATCCACTCACTTGGTCACCTTCCTGACCTGTGGTCAAGATGGAGCAGGGTACATTTTAGCAGGAGCTCGGCCAACCCAGATGAAAGATTTTGGGAAGCTTCCATTAAATCTGGTAAACATGACCCAGCAACATGCCAGTGAGTCCCAGCCAATAGGAAGATTGGTCTGCAGGCCTTCTGCTGTCCCATAGTGAGTCTGACCCTTGCACTGAGGCTTCTTCAAGACTGTGGAAATAACCTTGACCAAAAAAATATAGGTATGATATTTCCTCCTCAGTTGTAAAAAGCTCTGAACAGAGTTGGCACGAACAGTAATTGTTTTATTTGACTGAACACAGCCAAGAAAATATACCTGGGGAGTTGGATTGGATCTTGGAAATAGATGTTCCCTGTCACCTTCAGAAAATAAATTGGGCTCTCTGTACCACAGATCTTAATCTGCAATGTGAAACATAATTTAAAAAAAAATGAATCTTTTCTTCAAAAAGTAGGAAAAACAGTCTCTTAATGTGTGCTTGCAGAGCACCTAACACAACCCTGTAGCTGATACAGACCAGGCACACAAAAAGAAATGCTCTAATTCTGTGACGCAAGGCCTCAGGGGTTTCCTTCTCTTCACTCTTCACTGAGTTTCCATGTGCCTTACTCAAAGGGAACTCATAACCACCTACAACAGAACAAGCCTGGTTCATAAATGTAGTCTGGGGTTGGCTAAATTGCAAGTTTAGAAAGAAGAAAAGCCACTAAAGTATTAAATCAATTCTTCTATTTAAGCGTAAAAGCTCTATGAGAGTAATTTATTTAGAAATGATTTAGACTGGGGATTTCCATTCATTAGTTGTGCTCTATCATGACAACCTGAGAAGAAAATCAATAGGAACAACCTTTGCGTTGGCGACTTAATAGTTTCTTGTGATAATATAGGGTCATTACTGCATTCAGCGTGAGTAAAATTAGATTGTCAGAGTATTATGGAGGAGAGAATAACGCCTCCTATTTTAATGATCATAGGAACGCTTTATGGCGTGAGCCATTAACTGTGGGAGAGCACAGGTCAAAAGGGTGTCCCTGTACAGCATGTGGGGCCAAGCTTCACGTGAGGCCAGAAGAGCTATATGCTGGTTGATTAACAGTGAAAAAGAATGGAGAAAGGGCTTTTTTATTTAGTTCAGCTGAGTATGAATCTCCACTAACTGCCCTTTCTCTTGGCATCAACTTTTCCAGCATTCACTGAGATCAAGCGGTCAGGATTATCCTTCTGTTGGCTACAGACGCCCTTTCTGGGTCACAGGCAGGTTTGCCACGTCCTTTACTTGTCCTTAGACATGAGTCACCTGCTCCATGGCAAACTACCAACTTTTGCATCCCACAGCTCACCGTCTCCATGGGTCCAACCAAAAGCTGACCTAAACCCTTTTGCTGATGCCTGTCCTCCCTTGCCAGAGCAGAACTTGCAGAGCAGCTTCTTCAGCTAGCTAACATATAGGATAAAACCTGCAAGGGATTCAGGCCCCCATTATTTGTGTTACACTTGTGCTAGAGACTGTACTAACATGATAAGGCAATGGCAGAGAGTGCCCTGGCTCAGCCCAGGATCCTATGGCCAAGGGGATGGCAAGGGAATAGTAGAAGAGGAAGAGCAGGCCACCACTCTTCCCTGGAATATTGTCTCCCCTCCAGGAATTGGAGGGAAACCTATTTCCACCCTGCAGAGCCAAAGCAAGTCACCAGATGTCCCATGTCCTGATTGAACAGCCAGTCCAATGGAGGGTGCAGCTCTCAGAGTAATGTCCTGCTCTGGTGTTCGACCAGCTCCTTTGTCACCAAGTCCACTGTGTCACAAAATCTGTGTAGCTGAATTCATATAGCTCCTTGGGCTTTGCAGCCCCTTCGAAAATATTTCTGCTGAAGGATTAAGAACTTAAATAAGAAAATCTGTGAGCTTTAAGGGTTTTTTAGTTTCTGTAGTGATTGATGGAAATGTAAAACAGCTTATATGATTTTTGTTATGTGACCTGGTCTTTCTCAATGTCCATTCAGTTCAACAGGAGTTTGACACTGAAGGGGCGTGAGTTGGTTTATTGGTCCAAATACCTTTATAACACAAATCAATGTGGATTCACTTTTCAGAAAACTGGATGCTAACCAGTAAAACTGTATAAACAGAACCACCTGGAGGCAAAGTACTCATTGATGTACCACTCTTTACTGAAAGCCCTGATAAAAGAAAACAGAACTACTGCACACAATCGACAATATGAACCCTGGGGACTAAAATCCATACTCAGTCTGTAACTAAATGGATCCAGTTTCTTTTTCTAAAAGCGATTATGTATTTGTTATTGATGCACCAGTTTAACTGCCAACATGAGTGCAACCAACAGAGAAAAATGATCTGGCTTCCAATATTCAACCTGCCTGTAGGTCACCCAAAACTGTTTGCACCATTATGTGTGAATACACTGATATAAATACCCAAAGGAGCAAATAAACGGTGATAATGAAACAAAAGATACTTTGTGTCTCTAAATTGAACTGTGAAGGAAATCCAGCTAGACATAGGCATGTGTGAAAAGGATCCCAGTGCAAGCTGCCTAAATTGGTCCATGAAAACTGTCGGGATTACTACATGCCTAGGGTTATAGGCCGATACTTTTCCCTGTCTTACATGGGATTGTGCTCCATGAATAGTTCTGCTGAAGACAGCAAGACAGCTTCCAGAGCAAAGCATTTTGTGGTGTAACGGCATTGGAGTTTGGCTCCCCGACAGACCACATTCACAGGCAGATGCCAGCGACTGTTCATTGCTGCTGTTCTCTACATGCCACACATGCATGCTTGAGAACAAGGAGCGAGGTGACAATCTGCAGCGCAGAAGCCCTCAGCGATGAAAGATTGTAAGTGGTAATTGAGTACAGTGAGCAGTTAGCTCCTGGCAGTGATTGAAGTGACCTTCCTCAGCCGAAGGAGCTTTGGATTTAAGCTCCATGCAGATGAGAGTAGTGAAACTCTTCAACCCAAAAACTCGGTGGCAATTAAACGTGTTACTCAGTATGTGCAACCATCTAGGTATGCAACATAAATGTGTAACCTGGTATGCATGCATTTATGGATATATTCTTTTCATACTGATTATATCAAGCAGTTTCTCAAGTTAAAATGCAGTGAGAATGAAAAGAGCAAGTCTTTTCAAAGTAAGAAATACCTTGAAGTGAATTTTTGTTCTGTGCACCATGGCTTCCCAGCCCTGCGTTGTACATACTAGGCAAACCCAGACATCGCTGTTGAATAAACATAGAGGTAGACAGTAAGTCCATTGTCAACAAACCGGTCTCGGTGGGAACTGGTGTGTAATGCCATCAGCTGCTGGTAGCTGCTGCTTTGGTGATACAAATGCAGCTGGACAGGTTCAGGATGGGATGTCAGGCTTACTGTGGCTTTTCCTCATGCTGACAGTGTTTCGTACCATGGCCTATGTGGATAAATGCTCAGTTTTCACTTTGACTAGGAATAGGGAAGTGTCTAGTTTCAATCCTTGTGTACTGGGGCCTTCACAGTTCATTTCAGCCCTCTCAAGTCCTGTTAAAAGGAACATAACTTCGGGACAAAAAAAAAAAAAAGTAGGAAAAAAGACAGCTTTCAAGAAGGATGATGCCGTGGAAAATGTGGACACCTCTAATTTTTGGGTGCCCAGGCTGAGAATCTTCCAATGGGGCTTATTTTCTGACAGCCTGGAGCACCTGTCTTCTAAAAACCAAGCCTTGTGAAAGTACACATCATGCTGAACAACAGGGCACGATGGAGGGATCTCGCACTAGTGCTGGGCGACTGCGTCCCAGCAGCAGAAATGACGGAGGGATACGCCGTCATCTTTCCAGCTATGCAGCCTGCGGAGAACAAGGCCAGTTACCCCAAACATCTGACCTCATAAACACAGCCATCCTCACCCCGATCCTGGGCAGTATCACTGCACAGCACTGTCCCAGCCTGGGCACACTTACTTTCAGCCCATGTAATGCAATAGAACCGTATGAAATGACTAGTCGGGCTTGAAAATCTGCGTTGTGTCACTCCTTTCGATAGCTATGCTGCTAGTAAGTCTGTGCTCCTAATACACAGTTCAGGCTGCCCTTTACCAATAGAAAAAAAAAAAAGAAAAAAAACTTATTTAAAAACTTTATCTAGAGAAGAAACTGACTAAAAGTGTGGTGAGTGTGAGGGGCCCCCCAAAGCCACTCTGTCACTGCCCTCTTCAGCTGGGCAGAGGAGAGGAAACATAATGAAAGGCTGG